>CANXYI011357522.1:0-21693 GCA_948208565.1 Hura crepitans | reverse complement strand
AATCAAAAACACATTTATTTATAGAAGAAAGAATTAAGTAATCATGAGAAAAAGTGAAAATTTTTTTAATAGAATAAATTTATAAATGCATGGAAAAATGGGAAGCCATGAGCAATAAGTTTTGAAATAGGAAATCTAACTTTAAGAATAAGAATATTTTATTTTTTAATAAGAGAATGAAACCATTTTTTTTATTTTTAATAAAAATCATCCTTTTATAGCCCTAATAAATAAGAAATAGATAAGTATTTACCACCATAACGATTAAATTTTATCAAAATTTAATAAATATGATAACAATAACCTCAAGTGAAAGGATACTAAAAGGTAAGATGTGGTAATATTATGAATATAGAATAATATTAAAAAATATCAAGTAGCAAATTGAAGCGAGTTTAATATGTCTTAACAATCTAATTAATGTATAAATCGAAATTTAATTTTCCTAAAAGTTCAACATAGATAACCAAAATGTGTCTTAAAGCATTAGCAATGAAAATTATCAACATGTACATAAATTAGTAAAAATTTCAATGAGATTGAAAATAAAAAAAAAAGTTTATACAAAATCAAAGTCTTGTAACTATAGATAAAAAGAAAGCAAACCTACAAATATTCAACAAAGAATGAAGGATATGTGAAACAAAAATAAAAATTCAGAGGTAGATAATAAAAATAGAGGAAAAAATATAGTAGATAGTAGTAAAGAAAGGAAGTGAGTCATGTAAAAAAAAAAAAAGAAGAATCAAAAACTAGGGAGATAATCTCATCCGATAAATACAACTTAACTTATATGGTTAAAATTAAAATTGTAGTCCATAGAAATAAATTAATTATTGATTCTAGATTTAAAAAATCAGTAATTATATCAAGTATATATCACAAATTGAAATCATTAATAGAAGTCATAAAAGAATATCCATACATTAGTAAAAGCTTATATGTGATTTTGAATAAAGTATATATAATGAATAAGTAAAACATATTTAGAACACCAATAAAAGCATAGGTAAGAAAATCATTAAGGGATATATATTATCCAAATTAAATTATATAAACATTGCATAAATTTAAAATAAAAGCCTAAAACAAACTTGTTAAAAAATGGGTAAGAAGTAAAAAAAAATAGAGGAGATAGAAAAGTATAGATGATGCAAATTCAATAAGATCTAATAAAAAGATACTAGTAAAAAGTTTAGGCAGAAAAGTTTTCAATTTCATTAACTCATTCCACAATATGTAGATGAATTAGATTATGAAATTGTGAGGCTGGATTAAATGAAAATAGTTCATATAAATAGAACTTCAAACAACCTAAATAGAGTAATTAACAATAACAAAAAGGTAAATAAAAAATCCAAAATTACAAATTCCTAAACATAAATCATATGGGGCAATCTAATAAATTCCAACATGCATTTTTCTCAAATATAATTAAATTGAAATAGAAATAAAAGATGTAAATATTAAAACATTAAGGGATCAAGGAACTTAGCTTCTAGTTTTTTTCATTCAAAACATTCCAATCTACCCATTTTATCCATATCCAAACAAAAAAAATGGAAATCAGTAGTGAAAATGTAATGATCAAAAGAGAACTAACACTATATCTATATGTATGAGTTCTATTAATGTACTTGCACATTCGATCTTTTCTAGGAAAGAGTGACTTAGTCATCTTACCTAATAAACAAGATTCACTTGTATCATATGATTCACAATCAAATGATCACAAAATCTAATGGCTATAAGTCAAGGCTCCATGAACAGTACCTCTAAGGTGTCAAAAAGTGTGCCAAGAGTGCTAGGTCACCTTCACGAGGATCAAGGTGTGGTGTAATAGTCCTAAAACTTTGAGGGCTTAAAAATTATAAAAATGACTTAATTTTAAGATTTAACAGAAATAATAAATTATTTTAGGTCAAAATCTAGTGGACTGTAATGTCAGATAGGCTTGGGTTGGGAATAACCCAAGATGTGCCTAGATAGACCTAAAAATACCATACCTTAAAGGTCAAAAATTCCCTTAAGACCATTGGTGATGGAAGTTTTAAATTTTGAGGTTGTTTGATATTTTACCTAAAATTTGAGATTTTCATGTAAATTAAGGAAATTGGTTAACTATCCCACCAATGGAATTTGGTTGTGAAATTTTGTGAAAGCTTAAACAAGCTTAAACAAGTATATTTAAAACTAATGCAATAATTTTTAGATGTGTGAGTGAATTTTAAAAATTTTCCAAAGTTTCAATCAAAATTGAGTATTTCGAGATGCTCGGGTGACACATGTCACCACCTGATCTATCTATGGCCACTATAATACATTTCTTATGCCACCTAATCATCTATGTAGCAATACCACTCACCCCACCCTTTCTTCCTTCTCATTTTTTCCTCCCTCTCTCGATGCCACTCTCTCTTTCTTTCCTCCATTGCCATGGCTTCCCAAGGTTAATTTAGCTTTCAATTGTCACCAAAAATCCATTTGATTAGGTAACAATTAGTCCTTAAAGGGTTATAGCACCTTAGACACCCAAAAAGTTCAAAAAAAATCAAGGAATCACCAAGTATACATTAAACAAGAGTGAAAAATCAATTTCAAGTGTAAATGTTCTCTCTTCCTTTTTATCTTATTTCTTAGAGGATTTCATCATTCTGAGTGTCCCTATGTCTTTGAATTTTTATTTGGAGGCTTTATAGGATTTTGAAGGATTTTTCCAAGGGAATGTAGTGAGGTATGTGAATTTAATGAATTAGGGGCATGCTAAGTTTAATTCATGAGTAATTTATGTGGAAGCCCTATATGGAATTAGGGGTTAAAGTGGTTAAGATATATATATATAATGGTGAATTAAACTTGTATTTATGCTATTTGTGTGTGGTTTGAATGATTTGAGTGATGAATTAAGGAAAGGAATTGATGGAAGTGTGATGGTCCACTTTATCTGAGAGGTTGTCTATGTGTGTGAGTTGTGTTATGGCTTGGTTTTGATAGGAAATTAGTGGCTATTATTGAATAAGATATGGAATTTGATGGGTTGTGTATGTGTCTGATGAGAAAAAGAATGTTTGATGGTGTTACCATGAGTGGTCGAGAGGTGCCTTGGGTTGCAAGGTGTGTGTATGGCATGGTAGTATAGGGTGTTGTATGGGAAATGGTATGTTAAGGGTGGAGTTGTATGTATATGATATGAATTTAGGAGAAAAATGCCTATAGGCATATGTTCATGGTATAGCTGAGGCATGTATAAGGCATGTCAAGGCTTAGGTTGCATGATATATAGTGTGTGTGTGTGTATGTATGCTTAAATGATGACATGGCTATTAACAAGCTTTGGTTAAGAGGTAAGTGAGGTAAGGTAGGCATGATATGCATGTTATGGCATGATGTGTGTGTGTGAGAATGGCATGGCATATTGAGCATGAAATATATGATGTGAGATTGGCATGAGATAAATGATAATGTTTGAGGAATATGGCATGATAATGAATAGATATGTGGTAAGGAATTGACATTGAAATTGAGCTAAAATGTGACTTAAAAATGGCTTGTAATTAAGTTGTAGAATTGACCTAACTGGGACTTAAAATGACATGTAATTGGACCTAAAATTTGGATGCTTTGTAAAACTTATATGAAAAGAATTTGAGGCCATTTTAAGGCTAATTGAGATGTGTAAATTGATATGGCTTTAGGCCTATGGCAATGTATGAGAATGGATGCAAATGGCATGGAAAAATACAAAGAAAAAAGCATATTCTGGGCTTATAACTATCGAGGTCAAATTTTTACTATCAAAAAAATTCATAATTGTCTATTATTCATTTCCAAATATTATAAAATGATGACTAGTAAATATGTGGACATAAAAAAAGGTCAGATGGCCTATTAGTTAGACAACAACAAGATGGGTTGATCGGTCAATAAGGGATTAGTAGGTGCTAGATATTTATTAATGATTTGTTGGATATTGGGAGGTCTACGGACTTATCCCTGTTATCTATTAGAGATGTTTGATGTTGATTATTAGGATATTGGGAGGTCTACAGATTGATCCCTACTATCCATTAGAGTTATTTGTTGTTAATTATCTGGATATTGGAAGGTTTGCGGACTGATCCCTGCTATCCATAGAGTTCCTTATTATTGATGTGTTTGGGATATTGGGAGGTTTACAGACTAATTCCAACTATTCGTTGTTTGGTGTTAGGTGGTTCAAGTGAACTAATCCCACAATTAGACTAGGTTGGTGTAGTAGTCGAGGTCAAAAATGTAGGCCATTGCTAAACTTTTTCAGTTCTTTCTTGGTCCAGTGTCTTTAAGTGTAGTCTATCTAGTCAGGCCTATTAAATTAAATTATATTAATGTATAGACTTGATGGATGTCAATTCATGGAATGATTAAATGGACTGAAAATACCAAAGTGGCATAATTGTAATTAAATGAACTAGGAGATTGATTCAATTGGAGTTAATGTCACTTACATGAATTTGATGTCTGCATTGCATCTATACACTTGTAGTCTGTTATTAAATTTGAGTGCTTGTATAAGACATGCTTTTAATGCATTAGATTCACTAATGAGTTTTATACTTAAAGTACTAATGTTTTGGTGTGTAGGTTACAAAGGTAAATAATCCAGCCTCGAAGATCATGCAGTGTAGCAGCATAGACAGTAAAAGGCACATAGATGTCCTTTTTCTTATGTTTAGTAAGTACTCATATAAACACTGTAGGTTATAGGTTTAACATGCTTAAAAGCTACTAGTGTTTGTATATAAAGAGTAAGTGTGATGTATATAAACAAGTTGTTTATTTGTATGGTTTATTTTCTACATTTATTTGTTATTGTGGGCTTAAGTCCCTGTGTGATTATGAATGTTTGTTGATATGTGATAAGGATACGGAGGGGACCAGAAGGGTCCAAAAGTAGGTAGATTATTGATATTGGTTTTAGAAGTGCTTTTATAGGTGAAAAAATATAAGGAAGTCACTCGGGTAGCCATTGTGCTGCACAATTTTCTATAACACGTTGAGTGTCTGTGAATGGTTTTTCTAGGTTTGTTATACCATAAGGAAGAATGATTAAGGGATAGACAAAAAAAGTTATGCATTATCTAATAAAGTTATAAAAGAGTGTCTAAGTGTTAAAAAGTGCAGACTTAGAGAAATTTCAAGATGGGTGACCTTGCGAAAAGTGCATCACCGATCAAGTTTCTTTGGGAGTTTGGTAAAGGGTGTCAAACAAACTACCTTGCTTATGTAGCTTGGTCATAAATGTCTCATTTATGTAGCCAAAATGAGAATACCATAAATAAGATTGCTTTAAGTCATATGATTTTAGCCACTTGGTATTTATAGTATGTATTTCTTTATCATTATCCAAAACATAAATTCCATTAACATTTAAACTTGAACACTAAAAAATACCATTCAAGTAAAAAGAATAACCTTTGTTTTTATTAATAGAAATTTCAAAACCTTGTTCACGAAGATAAGAAATTGAAATAATGTTTTTAGATAAAGAAGGAATAAAAAATAGTAATCTAATGTAGCAACCTTTGCTCCATTTGCCATACATAGGTCCATATCTCCCTTGTTCACCTTTCTACTACTTTTTCATCGGTACATAGTAGAAACTAAGTGAAAACCACATCTAGTATCCAAACCCATGATTTGTTACCTCAAGCACTATTAGTATTAATTTCAATCATATAAATAACTAAAGTAGAAGCACCATTTTTCTTTTCCTTTCGCTAAGACTACTTAAAGGCTTTGCAATTACACTTCTAATGCCCAATCTTTTTGTAATGTAATTAGGTTCTCTTTGAGGTAGTCTTCTTTCGAGCAACTACAGTAAAAGGGGTAATAACTACTTGCTTCCCTTTCTTCTTACGTACCCACCTTGGGCAATAGTCATTTTTTTGTTCTTCTTTGTCTTTTTCTTACCTTTAGAATAAGTGGAAAAACTGATGACCATAACTAATTTAGAGCTCTATTTCTTAACAAGCACCTTAGTAATCTTTAGCATGTTGATTAACTCAGGGATGGTGGTGGTGATATTATTCATTAGACAGTTAAAAACAAATGATGCATAACTATGAGGCAAACTTTTTAGAATTAAGTCTATACCTAACTCTGCATTAATAACAAAACCTAAGCTAGCCAACCACTTAATGTACCCATTCATCTTCAGCTTATATTGTATATATAAAGTTCCCTTAACCATCCTACAATGGAACAAGGCTTTAGATATCTCATATTTTTTGGTTCTGCTCTACTCCACAAATAACTCATTAAGGTTAAACATTATGGTTGGAGCATTCTTATGCTCATGTTGTTTTGAAGTTTAGGAGACATGGATGCTAGCATGATACAAACGGCCACACCTAAATCAACTATATGTTTATGTATGCTTATTGTTCATCAATAGAAGCACTATCAACATGGACGGTAGGAATTGGCCTTTCAATTACATAACCAATCTTTTTGCTCTTTAAAACTATTTTGAGGTTTTGAAGTCAGTCAATGTAATTTAAGACAGTTAGCTTACTGGCCTCAAGTATTGAACATAGGTTTTTGTTGGAACCCAATATGAAAAATTATGTGTGATGTTGCATGTGAAAAATGAAAGACTTGTTAGTGTATGAGTATGTATATGAATACATTTAATCAGGTCTTTAAATAAATACATTTAACTCTCACTATTTTATTCTGAACAAATAGCCCTCATTATTGATCTGAGAAAGCCTATTAGTTTTCATAGTGGGTCAGTATCTATCTTTGTTATGATTGAATATTGGGTGCACCTAATAAGCCCAAACCATAACTAGATAGAAGGCATCTCATGCCAGTTATATTTAAAGCTACTATTAATCATTAGGGTACCAACTCTTAATAAATGTATATCTCATATACATATCCCCAATCTTACCTCCAATCTCAGTAACCTTGGGTATGACTAGCAAATCAGCAAAACTAGTTAAGACTTACCTATTAATATAAATTAAACATATCTAATGTATTATGGGCTTAAGTATACTCAACAACACATTACTGATGAGAAATTTGTTTTAACTTATATTAATAGAAGGCTTGCAAGTCGCAATATTATTATGGGATTTCTTTCATTTTAGTCTTATCATTCATGATTAAGGTATGCTTTTGGCATGCACATGCATATTTACTCTAATTAAATCATGCGTAGACATTTTCTCCCATTAAATATATGACCTAGTTAAGGACTTTTACTACATTAGTTTCTTTGAGCCAAAAGAACCCAATTTTTTCTAGACCCTAGGTAGTAATGCATGAATTACAATTCTAATAAGAAATAATTAAAAACTATTATAACTATTTCTTACTGGTCTGCTTTGCTTTGGCCTTCTTCTCCTTTTCTCCTTGTAATTTCTTCTTCCTATTCTAATCCTAGGTATTTTAATTTTATAATTTCATAATAAAGAAAACCTTAAGTTACATTTTATGGGAGTTAGATGAGAAGAGAAATATAATAGAATTACAGAGAAAGGCTAGACATGCTGGTGCAATTTGCCAAAATAAAATAATCCATGCATATGATCAATCGAATTAGTCATAGTCCATAACTTGTCATCATGACAAATACAAAATTAATCATACATTTTCATGCATTATTTAATGAATATAATAATTACAGTATCTAACACATGTTATAACTTTTAATACTAGTTTGGTTCATTTATCGCGGTTAATTGATAATGCATACTTGTAATAGTGGAATTTTAATCAACATTAAATATGTAATTTAATTATTTTAATCCCATTAGATAACTAAATTACATCTATTAAACTTTTATTATAATCCTAATCCCATTGGAAGTCTAATCCATTTAAATAATTACAAGTAAGTATGAAATCAAATCAAATTCCAAAAAAAACTTGAAAACCAATTAAGTTTTGGATTTTTATCCTTATCCTTAATGTTATTCATGTCCATTCAAATATCACTTATCTAACTAGATTAGGATAATGTCAAACTTTAATTAATTTGAAATTCTAATCCAATTAGAATTTTAAATCAATTAGAAGTCTCACAATTTGTAGTTCTCTAGGAATTTATTTTCAAACAAACTTTAATATATCAAGATTAGGACTCTTATCCATATCTAACTAAATAACTTTTATCCTATAAAATTAGGATAAATTTAATCTTTTAAAATTGAAGTTGAAAATCTAATCTAATTACAATTCAAATTCAAATAACAGATTAGAGTCTAAATTCCACTAGGAATCCTATTTCAAGTAGAATTCAAGCTCACTATGATAAAAATCTTCTTATCTCTATCCAACTGGATTTTTTTTTTCAAATTTCAATTTAATAGAATTAAAATAAGATGTTAATTATCACATATTTTTAGAAACTAGAAATTCCAATCCAATTAGCCTAAAATACTTTAAGTGGTAGTTTACAAGGAATCAAATTCTAAGCAAACTATGAAATTATTCGTAACTCAGACACAGAAATTGATCCGAACCACTTTGGACCAATTAAAAAATTCATTGGTACCATTTTTGGACCTATAATAATTATGTTTATCAAATAAAATTTGCTCTTTGAGTTGTTTTAAGTTATTATAAATTCATTTGACAAAAATCATGATTACAATGTGCAAAAATCGTGCACAATCTTTTGAAATAAGCAAGTTTATGAATCCAATTCATTTTCAAACTATTTTTACCACATAAAATCTTTTAAATAACATCATAATAATCTCATATTTATGAAAAAACAATTTTATTGTCATTATAAAATAAATTAAAAGGAATAACTATCATTCAAAAATTCAAATTCCATAACTATCACAAAAATTGAATTCTCTTCAATTTATTTTCTAATTTCTTCAAATTAACTCACATGTTCATGGTGTCTAGAATTAAAATTGACATTTTAATTCATAATACATTAGAGTAAATTATAAAATAATTGAAATTAGATCAATCAAACATATCCATGAACATAATACGAATTAAAACCATCGTACAAGCAAACTAGTTCGATTTTCATGCATAATTCAATTTTATTTTTAAAAATTACCAAGACTAGATTTTTATTCATAAATAATAATCATTAATACATATTAATATTTCTAGAATTAATAAAATTAAAATCTTTGAACCATTATATGTATTTTTTGGCTAATTATACATATACACCATAATCTTTTATCTAACCATTTCAATTCATTCAATAGAGCTTGGATCTGTTACCATTGTTGGCTTCCATGGATCATACAAAGTGGAAAATAAAGCTCCATGGATACCAAATAAAGGAAAAAAGGGCCGTTGGAAGAATTAAAATACAAAAATAAAATTAAAAACTATGGTTAGAATTCTATACCGTCTCAACTGCAAACTTATTGAATTCTTATTTTATTCTCACTTGGTTCTCACAAACCATAATTATCCTCACCGAGAACACCTCAATGGTATCTACACAAGAATTATGAGATGATAAGTTATAAAAAACCTATAGCTTCATAAGGTATTTTTGTGTTTAGAGAAAAAGAAAGATTAAGAGAATTATTCCACAGTAAAAATTGTTATTCCATGGAGAAAGGGTTTATATCACACATATTGGCTGATTTTTGAGACATATTTATATCCTCTATGACAACCTTGGTAAGATATTAATTCCATTAAAATTTATCCCCATTTGGGTTTAAATATGCCCATGAAATTGGCTATTTAATCCACCCTACATAACCTTATCTAATAGGCTTTTATGTTATGCTTTTTCCTTATCTTTGGGCAACCAATTGAATCCCTTTTAAGCCCTAATTAAAATAATCTCTAGACCTTATTAAAGGGACTTTTAAAAATTAAAAGGTAGGCCAAAAATTAAATCCCAATTAAATCCCCAACTAGACCTTCAAGGTCCTAATGTATTTAGCCTTATTTTATGCTAAAATCATTAAATTAGCCTCTAAGCCTAATTTAATTTTTCTTTCTTATTTCTCCAAATTCTATTGGCATCTCATGCCATTACAATAATTAATATAATTTAATATGTTAAGACTCATCTTAAATTCTTTACTTGTGTGACCTTATGGGCTTCCAAAGCACGTCAGTAGTAGATAGTAAATAAGAATCACAGTTTAACTAGGATTCCTATGATTTAATCTCATTAAATTTTAATTAATTCACAACTAATTATTCACATATGTACAAGTCATGGGAGGCATCTAGCCATGCATCATGACAACACAAGCATTAAAAGGTCAAGGGATTTAACTTAACCCTTCTATACATAGTTATCATGTAATAAACTCTTTTCACCATTCTTTATCTCATCCATGTTTAAGTATAGACTTATGTCAACTCAATGCTAAATTAATGATGTATAATTGAGGCTTAAATATGTTAGTTCTAGTAAAATTGTCTTCATTCCAAAAATGCCCTTATGAATTCCATTCACACTTGTACTTCAATTCACACTTGTACTTCACTTTGGCTAATGTTTTTCGAATAAAGATCATTAATAGAATAATGAGATAAAATTCCCACTCTATAATTTGGGGTAGTGAATCCTCTATTAATCACTACCTTATCATTAAGTATATCATGATATACTCAATCTCCTAGCTATGTATACTTCTTGTTCAGAGTAAAAGCACCAAAGTAATAGTATATCATTCCATACTTAAAAAAGTCAGTGGTCTCAAGTCTAAAGATACTTATGCCATAGTTATGATGAGATGCCTTCACTAACATAGATTAATTATCTAAGTAAAGATCTCATGTTGGGTCTCTAATGAACTAACTTCCTAAGCAAGCATCCATATGTTGACTCCAAGCATTACCCTACTTATAGCTTTGTCAGAACTACTGCCTGACCTAGTCAAGAAGTACAACATGTCCTACTCTAACCATTTTAAAAATGTCCTATATTGTTAATACTATTACTAGGGATATTTTAGGTATTATAACAATCACATGCAATCAGAATCTCACATCAAGAACTTTACATGATTTCCTCTGCACTGTGATTATATACTGAGGACTTTATTACATGGTTTAGGCTATGGCAAGAAAATATAAAAGAAATACAAATAAGTACAAAAGTAATAAAGAAAAATCCCATTTTCATTAATAAATGAATGTTTATTATACATATTAGACAAGTGCTCTAGGGCAAACAACTAACAAACTCGAAGGCCAAAATGCATCACAACACAAAAGATACATAAAAACTCAAAGGTAAATGCATCACAATAGGAAGGCTACAAAAGAACCTATCAGTTCATGCATCAAAACTCAAAGGCTATAGAGGTACTGAAGTACCCTAGCAGCTGCTATCACTCTTAACTTATTGGTTAAACTATCTATGTTGTTTACTTGTATGGGCTGCTAAGCATTTTATTTTTAGTTTCACCTTATTTACAAAGCATAATATAGCTTTTACTTAAAATGGTTTAGACAACTAATGACTAAACCAGCTAATCATCTTTATTATTTAAAATTATTATATTTCATCAAACATAGAAACATATTTATGTCATGAAAATTTCCACATTACAATCATCTTTTAGCATATGCTCATAAAAATGCATTATGACATTCTTTCATCATAAGGTACATTATGTATCCATTATGTTCTCATAATTTATCATATATTGTTATAATGCTTTATCACCATGTAACATTTCATTATGTCACATTTATCACATGTTATCACCATCATGTTAGTCCATTTGGCCATATCAACATAAGCACACATACTTTTTCCTTTTTTATATTTCACATCTATTTTGTTAGTATAGAATCACTAAAATCAACTTATTCCATCCACCTTTTATTTTATGCATTATATGTAACTCATACACTTATATTTACACATAGGCTATTTAGCCAAACCACTATTGATGCACAATTTTACATTTTTTTCTCATATACATAGCATCACAATTTCTCACACCAATTAACATTTATATGTTCATACACCATCCATAAATGCCTTTTGAAACATACATATATGCATACATGTCATAAAGCCATTTAGCCATTAAGCCTCTATACATGAATCACTATCATTCTGACATGTTACACACATTATCTCATGTTCATTAATTCATGTTCATCAAGTCATTAGCATATAACATCGATAGCATGCATAATTAGATATATATCCACTTACATGCATTATCGACATCTTACTCCATACACCATCCACATACATTTCACTTATATTAAATACATCATTGTAAATTTAAAATGCCAATTACATGATTAAAGTCATTACTACACATAATTAGGTATTTTACACATAAATATACATAATTACATATTATGGCCATATTAAGGCATATTCAAATTTTCACAAATTATTTCGATTACACATACTTTTAATTTCTCAAAAATTATTTCAATCAGATCTATTTGGAAAATTAATTTTTTTACAAATGCACTGCTAAGGATAGTCTAGACCTTTTCCTTGCCTTTGCTCCATGATTTATTGATTTCCTCAACTATCTATAATAGACTCAAGACATAAAAATTCATATAAAATCAACTAGACACTAAAATGAAAAACCAATAAAACAAACATGCTCTTGGGCACCTAAGGAACATGGGTAAAATATCTAACTTCAAAAAATCTTTCTCAGGAAACATGAGTTACTATTCATCAAGGCTTGAAAATAAGCCAAACATCCTATCTTTTAGAAAATTCGAGGTAGAATCAAGATGTAGAGGCCATAGAGGTTCAGACATAGGGCTCAAACATGGGAAAATAGGCTAAAATTAAGGAGGAAGAAAGTAAAAGGTGCTTCTCCCCCCTCTCTATGGCGTCGACCGGTTGAGGTTCAAGGAAGAAGAAAACTATTCCTCCTTTGACCCAACTCTGACCTCTTTTATACTTGTTTATTTTGCCAAATTTTTGAAAAACCAAAAAGCCCTTAAAATTCCATAATTTAAACCTCAATCACCTTGAAAAATTAGTACTCGAAAATCACAAAAAAAATTTATTAAAAATACAAATTTTCGCTAAATCGAATTTTTGTAAAATTACTTCCTGATCTCCAAAAATTCTAATTCCAGTGATAATAGACTATTTAGAATATTTGAGTAATAGGTTGCATAAATCTCAAAATTTTCTGAGAAAATTTATAAAATTTTTTGATTCTGCTAAAATTAGGTCACTATTCATATGACACTGTCGTAAAATTTAACTGTCATTTTTAACCATCTAAATGACTTTTTTTTACTCCAAATTTCACCCATAAAAATGTTATGATTAATACCTCTATTCTATAAAATAGTGTGACCCAACCTTTGGAAACACTATTCACATCTTGGGAAGTACTATTCATAACACTAGGATTTTTTTGGTGTTACATGACCCCTCCCATAACCTGTAAATAGAAAAACTTAAAATTCAATATAATCTTACTTATGTATAAGAGCTCATAGCCATTTTAGATAAAGAGGTCATATAGCTAAGAAATAGAGTTATTGCACTAGTTAAAGTGTTATGGTAGAAATACAAAGTAAAAAAGGCAACATAAAAGACCAAAACTTTGATGCGACAGAAATACCCGTACTTATTCCCACTAGTTATATGATTTTATTTTAGGGATGAAATATCTTAAGTGGAGGAGAGTTATGACATCTAAAGTGTTTCCAAAATTTATAAGTAATATGGCATAGCCAATTAGTAGGGGCTTTACTGGAATTTAGGAAAAAGGGTTTAACTAATAAAATAAGAAGGGCATGATTAATCTAATCTAGAGTTTATACAGAGCATAAGTGGTACAAAGGGAATAACAGTAGTTATTGTCTAATAATCATGACCACGTATATAATGGGAGCTAGAATTATGTTGAAAGTATAGTTCCAATAAAATTGACTTGGTAGTTCAACGGTAATCAAGAAATACACATAAAAAGAGAAAGAAAACAAAAAATATAAAAAATAAATAATAAATAATAAAAATAATATATACAATGATACATAAATATATAATAATAATAATAATAATAATGAAGAAGAAGGGACTCAAAGCAGGAAAATCATATGAGGGGATAGAAAACAATTGATTGAGTAGAATTTCAATGAAACATGATTTCAACTGATAGTTAAGGGACTAAAATTTTAGGGAATTATCAAAATAACCTAAGCACTAAGGACAATAGAGGATTAAGGAGTGTTGTAGAGGGAGAATGGTGAAAATATAGTGGTCGTAGCTGTAGATTTATGATAGTTTTATTAGGGAGGAGGCAGTTAGCATTTAGAGTCACCATGTAGCTCTATACTAAAACCATTGATCTTCTAGCCAGAAAGTGTTCAAAATTAGATCTTTTTTATGCCTCAATAATATACCTTCTTTTATATTCTAACATTTATTAATCTCGTATCATGCAAGCAAGCATTTTAATTAAAGCATTCATGTCACCTTTCTATACAATGTAAGTAATTTAGCAATATGAGAATATATAAGAAGCATCATTCTATATTGTACATCCATAAAATAGGTCATTTATTAGTTGAACTTTAACTTAACAATTACCCATAATTCCATAGGAATTGGTAGTAATTGCCTAACTCCCATCTCTAAGAGATTAGCCTTTATTAAAATACATTTTTTATGACTTTTATTAATGAATTCTCAAAACTATTTTATTAGGAAAATACCAATTAACTAAGTAGAAAACTATTGATGTGGAATTATGCTTTTGGCATGTAAAACAAGTTATTTAATCTACCTATTAAAACTTAAAATATTCAAAGGAAATAAGGAATACAAAACAAAATGAATAAATAAAGATTAAACTACTTAGTCTCATCTTGGCATCATTAAGACTGTGCAAACTTAGTATGACCTTAGATCTATGTTCATGTAGACTATAATCTATCCTAAAATATGTTCATCTAGACCTCTGCACCAGTGGGAATGGTTATCTTGTGCACAACTCTAGAAAAATGAATAGTAATACAAATAAAGGTCCATGAGGACCTAATAATAATACTAAATAAAATTATATCGTATGATATAAAATCATTGATATTCATAGGACATATACCTATCAAGACTATAACCAGATGAAAAATTGATCATGCCAAAGAGAAATATAAGCATATCTTAACAATATTCATATGATCAAAAACTTAAAATGTATGTTCATACAAACACACTCTTGGTAATAGGGAGTTCATGTTGTCTAATAGGCAAGATACTCAAGCATAAAATGCACATATCTATGTATATTATGATCCTCATGAAAGGGAGTCCATATAAACCAATGTTAATTCTAGAATATAGGGAACATATACCATTAAAAGAAGAAAAGTCATACAATGTGATAATAACATAGAGACATGTCAATATGGTAGATGAAATAGATTAAATCATAACACACATGCCAATATGGAAGACTGTTATTGAATAATAGTTTACATGGCTGTCAAATCATGCACATATTCAATTATTATGTCTATGTAGACCTTAACATACATAAGGATAAGTTCATGCAATTATGGTATTAATTCTAAAATGATTAAATCATTTTAATGGATAATTATATGCTATCAAAATTGCTTAAAATGTCAACCTACTCTTATAATCAGTATAAGGATGACATAAAATCACCTCACATATGATTACTCATGGGAAATCATTGGTTTATAGAAATTAAACCCATCAATGAATGTCAATGATGTATAACAAATGATTCAAGTCTTACCTTGTAAATAAGTTTTAAGCAACAATGCAAAGTTAGGGCTTTAGAAAGAACAATTATTTTTATTATTGTGGGCTAAGGACTAGTAGAGTGATTTCTACTATAGAGTCAATGCCTAGACTTTTGAAATAGTGGGTATAGAGGTCTCAATTGCCTTGCCTGTTCTCAACCAAAAAAGGGTAGTAGATAGCTCTCGTGTTGAGAAGAGACAAACTCGTAAAAGGATTAGGAAAAAGAGTCCAAATACAAAGTTCATGCTTTTAGAAGCTTTTCAGTGATATGTTTATACAAACCATAGTCAGTAAGTCCATGTGGACCTAGGCTGTAGGTTTACCCTAATGATTTTATAGTCATTGGGCCAGGTTTTAGGTTAATCTATATTAGTCTCTGTAGACATAGGCTTTGTCTTTTCTCGATAACCATATGCTATAGGCTAGGTTAGATCTTGGTAGGTTGGTATAAGCCTCATAGAATCAAGTTTGAGTAGACTTATACCATATTAGTCCATAGGAAGTAGGATTCTAGGTTGCTTGCTTTATTGCTTAAGCCTATCTCTAGTTATCATCATAAGCTTAAAAGGCAGGGCATCTACGGTTGCCTCTACTTTGGTGTATGCTATGGAAATGCAAAATTTGAAGCTATGCATAACAAAGTAAGAAAGGGATACTTACCTTTGCTACCTAATAAGTTGAGTTTTTTATTGATTTAAGATTTTATCGAATTGGTGTAAAACTAAATTATAGGAGATAACACTAATGTATTAATGTGGTTGGATTAACTTATAGCTGAATTTGAAAAGAAAAATGTATGATAATTATGAATTATCATACAGCTGAATATATCATGCAATAGAAGTGTTGGATTAACTTAACATTGAATCTATAAGTAGGTGATAGGAATATCAAATTAGCATAGAGTTGAATTCGTAAAAAAAATGTGATATTGTCAAGGATTAACATGAAACTGAATCTATTGAAAAATTATATAGTGCTATTGTTAGATTAACATAGATTTAAATCTAATAGAGCTAAAGAGAGTTAGAATTCTAAGAGCAATTCATCAGGGATCAGCTTAAAGTTTTCCATGAAGTAGGGGGTGCTAAGGAAGAGGATTTTGAAAATCTCTAACAAAAGGAGAAGGTGAGGTCTACTTTTTTCTTTAAAAGGGTAGGGTTAATGCTTAGAGCAAGTAGGCCCCATTTTCATAAGATAATTACTGATCTTTAGCTCTATTGGCATGTTGTGTCTTTAATGAATCCTATTTTTGATTAATTTCTTGGACAAATATGGATGAAAGAGAGTGTTTAATGCTTAAGGTAAGTAATCCTTATGTGTTAACTAAGGTGGATTAGAAGGTTGATTCCTCTCTATCGATTCTTCTTTATTCCAACTTTTAATGACAAAATAGTATCCCATATGAGTTAGTTAGTGATTCTATATGGAAAATAATTGAGTTTATTTGGAAAATTCAGAAAAGAAAGGCTAAATCTACTAGTTTGAATGTAACTAAATAGATTGACCACTTTTAACCTATTTTATTTCTAGTTGAAATAGAATGTCCTTCCAATCATGAAACATTTTCTAATGTGATAAGAAAGTAATCATATGGATAAAAGCATATGAAATTTAGCTAAAATTAGGGCTAAATCTAATTTATTAATTTCAAAATTAAATGAAAATGGATTAACTAACTTGATTTCTCAACAAATATAGCTTTAATTTATTTTACTAGTTAGAGAATTGTATAAAACAAACTTATTGATAGATTATTTAATGATGCTATAGAGCATTGGCTCAAAATCAATTTATTTGAATGAAAAGACATATATAGCTTTATTGACCAAAAATGACCTATATAGTTTTTTAACAAACTAATTTTTCATTTATTCTCACATTTATGTTAAATTTTGATTCATTTTTTTACATCAATTGATTTTTGATATTGGTTTAATTATTTTTGTGTCATTTTGGAATTGCGTTTTTGAACACCCTAGACAAACTAAGGCCATGCAAACGAAAAAGGTGCTAGCTTAAAAATAGGTCCGTATAGACATCATTACGAGTTCGTGAGCATGATTCATGTATACTATAGGCTAATGGAATGTGGGCTAGTGTACTAGTCCATGCAGTTGTGCATAAGTAAGTCTATGCAAACTTGAGCAATAGATTGAAAACCATTATTCTTTCTTCTTTTTTCTCATTTATGTTTTCTCCTTTCTAACTTTTTCTCTCTATCTTTTTTCTAAAATTTAACTCCCATGGCTTTTTTCCCATCTTTTAAATCCTTTTCCTCTTTGTCTGATGATACAGTAGTTGTCGAAGGGGTTTGATGACACTGTTACTCCTACCAGTGACAA
The DNA here is from genome assembly GCA_948208565.1 of Hura crepitans. NCBI lineage: Eukaryota > Viridiplantae > Streptophyta > Magnoliopsida > Malpighiales > Euphorbiaceae > Hura > Hura crepitans. The sequence continues at coordinate 3,624 of CANXYI011357522.1, read as the reverse complement.
CATGTCCTTTACCTCTTGTAATTGGCATTTTAATGCCTATTTCGGAGGGTTTCCTCCCTTCACTATCCATTAATCACCCATAAAATGTAGCTCCAATGAATAAAATCTACCACGAAGAGCAAATTCGAGCCTTAACAGACCTCATCCACCATGCCTTCTTTGAAGTCTACCCTCAGGTTAGTTTTCATTCTTTAGGCTTCCTTTATGTCTATTTTGGTTCATTTTACTTCATTTTCTTTGGTATTTTTTGAGTATGGTTTGATAAGCCCATGTAGACCAATTTTGGCTAGGGAATATTTATTTTGTGCGAACCTTGTTTTGTGTTTCATTTTGTAAAAGTCTGAGGAATATATGTTGCTTGGTTTTGGATGTAATAGGTTAGTTTAGTCCGTCTAGATGAAATGTTATGATACTGCAAGTCCGTGCAAACTTGTGTGTTCACTTTGGGTTCTATACAAATAAATTTTATATTGGTTTTTTTGTCTTTTGTTTATATGAATATTCAATGCATTTGTGAATTTTTGTCTATGGAAGTAGGTTTATGTAGATCTTAGCTAGCCTTGGTCCTTATAGTTAGATTCTACCATTAATAGTGTATGTAAACAAAGCCTTATAGTTTTAGGTCAGTGCAAACATTTGCTATGCCTTTATGTCAATGATTATTGCTTTATTTCTTACTTACCTTTGTTACCTTTTCATGCAAACAAGTCTTAAGTGTGGGGGTACATTGTCAGGACCACAATAGTGGTACTTTGTAATGTTTAAAGGGCTTCTAGACCTTTATGAAGCACCTTATTAGGGGTGATTTCCATAGAGATTTACAAGTGATTCAAGCCTTGCTTAATAGATGGATAGACATCATGCATGTGTTTTTTTCTATTCTTTAGGGAGTTAATTATTAACCCATTTAAATAAGCCTTTATAACTGGTGTGACATGCACTAGTAAGGGATCACCTTTGGTGCTAGCTATCAGCATTTTTCCCTTCGACTCTATAAGGTGAGGAGCTTATTGGTATTTATGCCTTAGGATTGCTCAAGTAGCTTTCGATGCACCCATTTATACAAGTGATGGATAAACACTGCTCTTTCTAAAAGGACCAAGGTGGATAAGTATGCTTATTACTTTATCTTGTATCTATTGGGGACAACGTTGTTCACAAATGCTAATAGCAATATAAGTTAGAGCTTCCTCCCTATTTTAGAGTAGATTAAGGGCATTAGTTCCTAGAACTAGTGCTATTTAGAATTAGTGCTATTTTGCACTTGGAAGGATGTATAGGAGCCTCGAAATGGCTGCTTGGACTAAAAAGAGCCATCACTTTGTTCAAGGCTTTATGTCAAGCATCCTAATGAGTAATCTTCCTATGTCCTTTTCCATTTCTTTATGATTGCTTTTCTTTTTGATTTAAACATTTCTTTTCACAAGTTTTGGCAATAAACTTCATTTGCTACCATAACCATGCTAGCTGGACATTTCTCGTTAGTATTTGGTGATGGATTGGTAGGTTTGATCATCCTTAGGGCCTTGGAATGATTCCTCTTTGATATATCACCACTAGTACCTCAGTTCCTAGGCTTAGAGTGATGTGAGTAATCCTGCACATGTAAACACATTGTTAATAGTTTAGTACATTTGTTATGAGTTTTATACTTACCTATTTTTTCAGATTGACTTGGCATAATCGATCTTTCTAATTGAGGAGATAGCCTATTTCCTTCACTTTATCTAAGAACTATCCTCTCAAAGGACTTTACTGACTACCTCGGAGGCCTACTCTTAGTTCCTAGGAGAAATGGTGCTGAGTTGGCATATAGGCCCTAATGCATGCTATGTTCCTTAAGGTCCTCCTAATTCCATGTTTTTTGAGAGGTATATAGATGATTTTGGAGTTCGTGCAAGGAATGACAATAGGGGTGCTAGGGGACATATTGGTGGAAATGAAGGAGGAGATTATTCTTCTTAGGCGTCTTCTCACTTGTCTCCTCGAGTGACCTACACTTCAGGTCCCACTCTTTATATATACTTTTTGTTCTTGTTTTAACCTTCTAAGTGTAGTTTCTAATTTTATCTTTTCACATAGCCTTCTATTCTTGCTCTTGAGGTTGGGCCTTTTTCTTCTTCTAGGAAGAGGGTAAAGATAGCCACTAGCTTTAGGAGACCTCAATTTATACCTTCTTCGGCATGTACTCTGAGAAGTGAAGCTTCAACTCTAGTTGTTAGCTTTTCATTATTGCTTGATGAGGTTGTTGGCACCCTAACTAATGTGTCTAAATTGAGGTACATGCAATATAGCATTAATGGGGAGTTAAACTTTGCATGCCTAAGGACTAAGGACAACTGGTCAGTGCCTTTTGTGCTAGCAAACACTACATTGGTATAACCCTTGTGGCCTTTATTTACTTGTTAATTTGATTATGCATGGCATTTCTTGCTTAGGTTTTGCAAGGTTTAAAGGGCTCTAGTTTTGAGGACCTTTTGAATAGCGGAGGCCTTTAGGTGAGTAGTGATGGCTAAGATATGCGTCCTCATTGTATGACTTTTCCTAAAATTATCAATTAAGTACGCATGTGTGCTTGGAATGCATGACATGTTTGAGATGTGTTGATCCCTTATTCTCTTTGAAGAATAAGCTAACCAAGAGGCTAGCTATGCCTCATGATGCTCAAAAGAAGCTGAGGGCATTAAAGATTTTTGAGAAATTTGTGCTCTCCAAAAATGACAAGGACATAGAGACTAAGGAAGAAGAATAAAAATGAGGGAATCTTCAGTCCTTTTGTTGATAGGCCCTTAGTTTTGTACATGTATATTGCTCTAGGTAAAAGGGTAGCAATTTTAGACTTTCTTTTTCCTCCCATGGGTCGGTCAAATCGAAACAATTGAGGACTTGGCTTAAACCCCACTACTCAAGTTTTCAAAGATGAGAAACGGATTCGAGGAATCCTAAATCATTCCTACTTGATTAGCCTAGGAAGAGCAAGCTGGGCACCACAAGGTAGCAGTCGCCACCAAACTGAAGTTGGGAAATACCTTGTATAACCAAAACCAAAGTGGTTTAGAACCCTACTATTATTTATATATCAAGTTAATATGGAATTTTGATTTGAATTTATAATATTATCTATTTTCTTTAAGCGAGTTTTAGGCATTGAAATAAATCACATATTCACATAATGGAATAATAAGAACATATCTATGTTAATAAATAAAATGCTTTAAATTCAATAATTCCATACAAAAAATCAGGTAATTGATTATTTTTAGAACTTTAGTTCTCACATACTTATTTTTAGAAAATGGATTTTTATTATTTGTGATTTTTATTGATTAAATTAAATATAAACAGTTTAATGACTAAATTAATTATTTTAAGAACTTTGGTTCTTGCACGCTCAATTTTTAGAAAACGGATTTTCATCATACATAAAACTAGGTGGTTGATTTTTTTGAGAACTTTGGTTCTCCCATGCTTATTTTTAGAAAACAGATTTTTGTTATTTGTGACTTTTATTAATGAAAAATCAAAATCTATTCTATTAGCAAAACACCAATTAATTAGATATAAAATAGCTGAATTATATTTTATTGTGTGCAAAAATCATTTTCCTACATAATACAACATACA
>CANXYI011357514.1:0-17239 GCA_948208565.1 Hura crepitans | reverse complement strand
CTATTTATTTGGTAAGTTTATGAGTGTGTTACTATTCATTTGGTCAATTTTAGATTTTATGTCTTTCATGATACCAACCATACCAACTCCAAACTCAACACTTGTACATCATTTCCTCACATATTCTTTCATAAACCATATTTTATACTTAAGCCACCAAATGGTACACATATATATGCCAACTTCTTAGTTATTACTTAGGTACACTTTACATACTCAAATAAGCCATTATTTTGCCAACATTTCATGCCATACATTTACATGTCATTATCCATTTTCAAATATGGTTTACACACCTCATTTACATGCCATTCTCAGACTTAACATGCCTTATGCTTAACTATACCTAACATGCCACACTACACATACCATTTGGCCATGTTATGTATATGCACATACACCACATTTCTTTCTTCAAATGTCATGTATATCCTATTATTTTAACTTTATTAGCACTATTATACCATCACTTTACCTTAATACCATGCCTAACACTATAAACACATAATTCTATACAAAATACATGTAAAATTTCGTGGCAAATCAATTGACATACTAAATTTAAGCCTATTCCACTTACCTAAGGTGTGGAAACACCTTTTTCTCCACCACTTGAAGCCTTGAAAACTTGTTATGCTTTAATGGCTTCTTTGGTACCTAGACATACACATTTCTAGCTTAGAAAAATTCTCAAAAAATCCTATACATCTCTAATTGGAAATTTAAGACTGTAGCTATTCTTAGAATACCCTAAACTATCTAAAGCAAAAATAAAAATTGAATTAAAAACACTTACATAAGAATTTAGCACTACTCACCCATGTGTGATTTCTCTCTTTTTAGCCTCTATTTTCAATTTTTGTTAAATGATTTAGCTTCTAGAGACTATAAAGGTCAATAATCATATAATTTTGTGAAATTTAGTAGAGAGAGGAGAAAGAAAATCAAGAAAAAAGATAGGAAGAGAGAGAAAATGGCATTGGGTTTTAAGGTTTAAAGAGGTAAAAGATGAAGCTTTCATATATGTGACCCATGCACATGTTTGAGCCCTTATATAGGGGTAGGCGGGTGGCCCCAATTACGACATGTGGTGATTCGATGGCTCGTTTTCTCCTGATACCTTTTTAAACTTCAAAAATTTATAAAAAATTCTTTAGACCTCTAACAATACTCATTTCATATTTTAAAATCCTTTATTAGTGTCATTAAGGCCCACATAAAATTTCAAGTCAAAATTCCACTGACACTATTCACCCACTGGAATAAAATATTTAGAAAAAATATCAAACGACCTCAAAAAATTAATATTCATTCTTTATTATACTTATTGGAATTTTTAAGGTTTAAGGTATGGTATTTTTGGGTCTGTCCGGGTACATCTCATGGCTATCCCGGCATAAACTCTTTTTATCTCCTCATACACTAGTTCTTGACCTGAAATGATTTATTGGTATTGCTAAATTTGTAAATTCATTCTTTTTGCCCATTTTCAGGCCCGTCAAAGTTTTATGACCAATACGCCCCTTTTGGCTTCACACTGCAGGGAACATCACTTGGGCCTAGAAGGTACTGTTCATAGAACTCTGGCTTACGGACATTACACCGAAGGTGTAAATAACGTGATGTGGTCTTTCTGATAGACTAGTACAGTGGCCCTCTAAGACCTTGGCATCATAATCAGGTAAATGGCATCTAATGTGCAAAGGCACATAATTGTTTGTCTAATAAACTAGTACTAGCCCTGCTTAGAAATCAGATAGTGTATTAGTTGTTAAATAACTAAGTTGACCAGTTGACCCATCTAGTTGGTGTCTAACTAATGGATCATAACCTTAATTATGTTTATTTCTTTACTGATTAATGTCTTGTAATATTCTTAAATAAATAAATAGATAGATATAAATTTTATCTCATAGTCAAATTTTAGGTCAGTCTGATATAGCCATAATTAGACAGTATCGAGTAAATTTCCAATAATATTTTTAAGTCTTGTAGTTACTAATATTCAAATCATATTATTCCTAGTCTTATTGCATATTCAATTTTGATTTAACTACCATTTACTGTCCAAGTATATTTTTGATTCATGTAGTGGTCCATTTTGGACAGTTATAGGTCATTTCATCATTTTAAGATAGCCTTTTTAGGTGTCTTTCTTTGCCTTTTTTAGTGCAATTTTCACCATTCAATCCATATTTTCCAGAGGCCTAAATCAATTTGGCCATTCATAAAGCCATAAAATGAGCAAACCAATCATGCCATAATATTGTCCCATAATTGCCATTTTAGGCATCCTTTTTAGGCCATTATTTAGGCCATTTACAAGTTCACATTAGTTGAAGTATATGTCTCATTTTAGGCTATTTTTTCTAACCTTTACACTAGCCATTTGTTCATCTATCACTGCACATTCATTGATCCATTTATATCATGCCAACCTCATACACTTATTCAAATCATACCAAGTTCATTATGCCATATTATGTCCATTACATTAGTCTTTATGTCACATATTCGTTACACACATATTACCAAAGTTTACAGGTCATTTTTTATTAACATTAATCTAGGGTCATGGTTATTTAATAACCTTAATTATGTATTTCATTAACCTCTATTATACCTTTAAGCTTTTATTAATAACTTAAACACATTCATAAATATACATTCACATTTTCATGTGATTTAAGGTAGTGTATACACATCAATATGCCTCAACCATTCAAAGAATTCACCATAGTCATGCACACATCACCATAACTACAAGCAACCCTACCTTACATTAATACTACAACCTTCCAAACACCATAAGCTACCTTAATATCACACATACACTCAAACACCCTCACAAGCATTTCTAGACCAAATAATGTTACTCTAATGCACAATCCCTTTTCCATCAACCAACCCCATATACAATTTGCAATTTATTCATACAAACTATGAATTCATTCTAGATACTCTCTATCACAAATTTAGCCACACTTAACAAACCCATTACCATATATAAGCCATGACAAAATAGAAAGGCATGATCTAATGTACATGACTTCATATACCTCTTAAGGAAAAGAGTTAAATTACACTCCTTAATCTTGTAGAACCCTCAAACCATGAATTCTAACCCCCTTTTTCTCACAAAAATTAGTCCCAATCTTTATTCCATTTGCTTTCCAAGTCCCTTAAAATCACACACACATAATCCATTAGGACTTAAGCCTCATGAACATTCAAATATACCCATAAATTCCCAAGGAAAACCAAGAAAACCCATGAAAACATACCTTACACCTTTGTTGGAATGCCATTTGACCTCTAGAACTTTGGTGATTTTTAATTAAATTGTGAGAGCTCTTTTTCCAGTGGTTTTATTTCTAGAATTACCCTAACACATAAGAATGAATTTAGGTGAAAAGAGTTTTCAAGAAAAGCTTAGAGAAAAGGATAAAAATGGTCCTTTTCCCTTAAATTGTGCCGGTTCCAACAGTGAAGGGAGAAGAACATTTTCTTCTTTTTGTGAGTGGATTTTTCCACTTGTTACCATGTTTTGACATGTGTAATGGCACTTAGGCCAGCTGGCATGGTATGGGTAGCTCTCACGACCTCCCAAACCATCTTGAAATGGCTCGATTTTGGTAGAAACTTTGGGAAATTTTTAAAAATCACAAGGACCTCAAAAAATTATGCCTTTTTTTTTTTATAATTCCTCATCTAATCCCCTCTACATACTCATAATTTTTTGTGGCCAAATTCAATCGATAGTGTAGTTTTTAGATTGCCTTAATTTACATGCTAACCTAAAAATTTATGAGAATTTGAAAATGGCCTTGAAATTAAAAAATTCTTTCACTAATAGACTCAGTGGAATTTTTTAGCTTTAGGGTACAATATTTTTAGGTCCGTCCGAGCACTTCCTTAGTCATTCTCAGCTCGACTCAATTTAACCCCCTAAATCATTAGCTTATAGCCTAAAATGAATTATTAGGTCTACTAAAATTTTAAATTTGGCCTTTTTCATCAGTTTAAAGCCCCTCAAAGTTTTAAGACCAGTGCTTTTGCCTTGATTCTCATGCAAGTGATCCGACACCTCGAGCACAATTCCTGGACCAGTGACACTATCCATAGAGCCTTGATGCACCAGTATTATAGTTTTTCCCCTCTTAAGAAAATTTATCCTCAAAATTACCTAAACTAAATAGTTATAGATAATGGGTTTTCATCTATTCTTTTGGCTCCTAGGTAGCCTCTTCATATTATGATGTCTCCATAGCATCTTGACTAGTGGTATGGATTTATTTCTCAATTGTTTCACTTTACAAGCTAAAATTTGCACATACTCCTATTCATAGCTTAAAGCATATTGTACTTCAATATATGTCACTGGTATCACATATAAAGGATTCAGTCTGTACCTCATGAGCATTTAAACATGGATAACATCGTGTATCTATTATAGCTCAGGTGGTAAGGCTAGCCTATAAATTAGTTGTCCAACCTTTTCTATAATCTCATAGGGTCTGATAAATCTGGGATTTAGCTTCCCTTTTTTCCTAAATCTTAACACTTTGTTCCACAGAGATACTTCTAAAAACACTCTCTCACTAACTGCATATTCAATATCTCTTCATTTTAGGTCAGCATATGATTTCTGTCTATTAACTATAGCTTTCAGTCTTCCTCTTACCACTTTCACTTTTTCCACTGCATCTCTGATAAGATCAATACAAAAAATTTTACTCTCCCTAACTTCAATCCAACACAGAGGAGTTCTACATTGTCTACCATAAAAAAGCTTCATAAGGTGCCATTCCCAAATTTAGACTGATAACTGTTGTTGTAGGCAAATTATGCTAAAGATAGGTACTAATCCTAGCTACCTTTAAACTTAATTACACACCCTTTAGCATATCATTGAGTACGTGTACTACCCTTTTTGACTGTTCATCAGTTTGAGGATGAAAAGTTGTATTATAGGCTAGTCTAGTGCCTAATGCTTCCTACAGCTTCTTCTAAAATCTAGAAGTAAAACAAGGATCTCTATTAGAAATAATAGTCACTAGAACACCATGAAGTCTGACTATTTCATCCACATATAACTTAGCTAGCTTTTCTAAAGAATAATCCATTTTGACTGGAATAAAGTGAGCTTTCTTCATCAATTTGTAAACAATCACCCATGTAGCATCACATGTACTCTAGTCATAGGTAAGCCTATCACAAAATCCATGATCACCTTCTCCTATTTCTATTCTAGTATTGTTATAGGATGTAATAATCCAAAAGGAACCTAGTGTTCAGCTTTCACCTATTGACATGTCAGACACCTTGTAACATATTCTGCTACATCTCTTTTTATACCTGGCCACTAATAATGAGAATTCAAGTTTAGATACATTTTTATGCTCTTAGGATGTATAGAATAAGGAGCTTTATATGCTTCACTCAATATCTATAATCTTAGGTCATCTGTACTAGGTACACACAACCTATTTTGGTAATATAGATATCCATCTTATGTCAATTCAAACCTTGTAGCCTTCCCTTCTATAACTTTATTCACCATTTAAACCAACTGCTCATCTTTTATCTGAGTCTTTTTAATCTACTATTGAAAATCAGGTTTCACTTGTAACTCAGCCAAAATGACATTCTTTGAAGTATACTACAGTTTGGTATTCATGGCTTTTAAATTTATGATGAATTTTCTACTCAAGGTATCTACCACCACATTTGCTTTCCTTAGGTGATAGTCAATCAAGCAATCATAATCTCTTATCAATTCCAACCACCTTCTTTGTCTCAAATTCAACTCTTTTTGAGTGAGGCAGTACTTTAGACTTTTATGATCTATATAAATGTAACATTTTACACCATACAGATAGTGTCTCTATGTTTGCAAAGAAAAAACAATAGTAACTAGCTCTAAGTCATGAGTAAAATAGTTCCTCTTATATGGCTTCAATTGTCTTGAACCATAAGCTACTACTTTTCCATCCTATATCAATACACAACCCAAACCATTCAGTAAAGCATCATTATACATTGTAAAATCCTTTCGTTATTTAGGTTGAATCAAGAGAGGAGCTTCTGCCAACATCTTCTTTAATTTCTCAAAACTTTTTTCACATTTATCATCCCACTCTAATTTTACATTCTTTCTAATTAATTTGGTCAAAGGAGTGGCAATAATAGAAAATCCTTTCCTAAATATCCTATAATACCCTACTAATCCTAGAAAACTTCTTATCTCCATCACATTCCTAGGTGGTTCCCATTTTAACATTGCCTTTACTTTGCTAGGTTTAACTATGATCCCTTCTATAGAAACTATATGCCTCAGAAATGTAACTTCACTTAGCTAAAACTCACATTTATTGAGCTTGGCACATACTTATTTGTCCCTTAAAGTTTGTAATACAACTCTAAGATGCTATTCATGCTCTTCATTGTTTCTACAATACACCAAAATATCATCTATAAACACCACCATAAATTGTTCTAGATATGGTTGAAAAACCATATTCATCATATCATAAAAGCTGCTGGGGCATTAGTGAGCCCAAATGGCATCACTAAGAATTCATAGTGCCCATATCAGGTTCTAAACGCAATTTTCAGAATATCAGCCTCTCCGATTTTCAACTAGTGATACCTAAATCTCATATCAATTTTTAAAAATACACCTACACCCCTTAACTGATAAAAAATATCATCTATTCTAGGAAACAAATATTTATTTTTCATAGTTACCTTATTTAGCTACCTATAATCAATACATAGTTATAGCGACCCATCTTGCTTCTTTACAAACAACACTAGTACTCCTTAAGGAGATACACTGGGTCTGATAAAACCCTTATCTAATAAGTCTTGTAGTTATACTTTCACTTCTTTTAATTCAATAGGTGCCATTCGATAAGGAGCAATAGATATTAGAGTTGTACTAGGATATACCTCAATTTCAAAGTCAAGTTCTCTTTAAGGTTGTAAACATGGCAACTCATTAGGAAATATAACAGAAAATTGAAAAACAATAGGGATGTGTTCAAGATTTGAGTTAGAAGTATATATGTCAATGACATGTGCTAGGTAGGCTTCATATCCCTTCCAAAGAAGTTTTCATGTTGTAACAGTGGAGATAAGATCATTCAAAAGACTTCTCTCCCTATCCACTATCACTGTATAACCCTCTATAGTCTAGAGGGTCAACTTCTTATACCAAAATTCAATGATAGCTTGATGCTCAATTAGCTAATCCATTCTTAGTATCACATCAGACTCATAGAATGGTAGATTAATAATATCAATAGAAAATTGATATCCCTGAATCACTAGAAGACGCTGCCTATATACCCTATTAATAGTTACACTTTATCCTATAGGATTACTAACTCTGATGTTTATATGAACATGTTTAGGCTTTAACCCCCTATTTTGAGCTTCTATAGTACATACATATGAATCAATAGAACTAGGGTCTATGAAAGCCAAAATTGGAACATCAAACAAATAAAAAGTTAGTGCTATAGCCTCTTCTCTGGCTCTTATAGTATACTATTTGGCTGGAGCATGAGCCTCAGACCTTATACCTTAAATAACACTAGATTGTTCTCCTCTGTTCTACCTCTAACCCCTATTATGAGGTGAGACATTAGATGCCTATATCTAAGCACCTTGTGACTGTTTTTGAGGACACTCTCTTTTGTAATGACCTTTAGCACCACAATGGAAACACTCTCCTCTTTCAGCTAGTTTACACTATTCCTAAGGTGTCTTTTGATAGGTATTACAAGTTGGAGGTCCATTTCTATTACCCCCTATAGCAAGAGCATTATTAGCTTAAGGAGGCAATTGAGATCTACTTGTAGAAACTTGTCTAGATCTTTAGGACTATGCCTATCTTTGCCCTTAATACCCTAACTAATACTAGGGCCTAGGCTGAGATTGTATTTGTGACTGACCCTCTCTTCTCCACTTATTATCCCCTAACACTACACTAGACTGTCCCCAGTGAACTACCTCTTCCTTTGAAAGAAATCCCTTTTCTCTTGCATTATTTCTTCCATGTCATATGTAGCTGCCACCAGTACTACAAAATCTTTCTCTCTGAGGTTGGCTATCTATATCCTCAATTCTATATTCAACCTTACCAAAAAATCTCTTACATTTCTTTTCTTCATTGGGAATGAACTCTTCAACATACTTTAGTAGTGTGGTAAAATCTTTCTTATACTCTGACACTAACCTTCTTCCCTACTTTAGGTCAAGAAATTTTGGTCTCCTTTTATCATTATAAGATTCAGCTATATATTTCTTCCTGAACTCCTTAAGGAAAAATTCCCATGTCAAGTCTGTAGGTATTTTTCTTCTTTTGATAGTATTCCACCATTTGTACGCTTTTCTTAAAGAAGATAAGTGGCACACTGATAATTTTCTTCTTGTGTACATTTTAGCTGCTCTAAAATTTTGAATGTTCTATCTAGCTAGTACTTAGCTCTGGCAGTATCATCTTCTTTCCTCCCTAAGAAATCAATAGCTCCTATCTTTTTTAGCTTCTCTAAACATGTTTTTTATAGGGAGAGCTAGTAGTGGAGGTGGTACTAGAGCTGGAGGAGGTGTAAGTGGATTAGTAGCAGTAGCATGTCTAAGTAAGTTCACTATCTACTATAACAAAATAAGAGATACTTCTTCCTACTGTTGACTAAGCACTTGTGGCTATGGCTACTATGCAGTGTCACTAGGTTTAGGTACCAATGCATTACTTACCCCCTACATAGTTGTAGATGCACAACTAGCCACTTTCTCAGCCCCTCCTTTGGGTACCTAATTAGCCATATATTTACAGCAAAAGGAATGACCTATCAGCCTCATAAAACATAATAGTTTAGAGGAATTAAAAATTAGATAGTTTCACTCATGTACTATACCTATGAACATTAAACTTAGGATTTGATACCACCAAATGTGACACCTCTTACTGGGTACCCAAAGAACCCAATAAGTGGTGCACTTTCCATTAGGCCACCCCTCCTGAAATTGTCCTCTCGATTCATTTATTTAACTTTTACCAATTTCTTATTATTAGACTCAGGTTAACTCTAAAATGTGTTCTACCTTTTTATAAGCCCACCTTAAGCTTATGCTAGTCTATTATTTCCTAAAATAGTTAATTAAACACTATCCAGATATTTCCTAAAACTCAATAGCCTAACGGTTATTTGGTTGCTATCTAAAAATTTTAAACTTGTAAAACACTTCTATAAATTCATTTCCACATCTCCTGCACCCTTCTGGTCCCCTAAATATCAACCTAACATTATCAGTCTATCAATTCATTCATATAAGCCTTAGGTCATAATCAGAATACTGATAGTCTTAGAGCCTCAGGCTCATATATCATAAACAACACATAGACAAAACCATACATGCACAAAATCTAATAATTTACTTATTACAAAACTTTATCCATATTATGTATATACATAACAAGTTACATGGTACACTTTTCCCACTTATGTACATGAGTGCAAAACTGTACACTAATAACATAGGAACCTTATTAAAAATATCCTTTGAACCTTGCCCACAAGCACTATGAGGCTACATCTTTGATCTAATTACCTGCGTACCAAAATAGGTATACTAAGTATATAATATACTCAGTGGTGAACTCAAACATTTAAATTATGTCATATGGTTTATTCATGCATATACATAATTAATACTATCTAATTTAGGTTAGTAAGCCAATAGTTAAATTATCTATGTCAATTGACCAAAATACCCTTGCACTTATACATAGCAATTTTTCATTTATTCAGTCATTTAAAAATCAAGTAAATTATGGATTTAGGCCATTCTTAATAATAACCTTCAAATAAATGAATTATCAGATCAATAAATGTTATATAGGCAAAATCACCAAAATACCCTTTATCATGTACACTAGTTACTTATTCAGTTAATTACACCAAAATCTGTAAAATTCAATAATATATATCATTATTAGTGTTATATGTTATTCATTTTATTAAATTAATAGGCTCGACTAGATAGACGATGCTTTAATACACTAGACCTAAAGGGAACTAAAAATAGTACAATGATCCACATTTCGGACCCCGACTGCTGCACCAGCCTGATCAAGTCATCACACCGAAGGTCCATATAAAATGGTGTGGTATGTCTAATAGACTAGTATGGTGGCCCTCCTAGAACTTGGCCACTGTACCGGCCTTGTTTAAAGATCAGTGACATCACAATTTGGCTAGCTTAGCAAACTGGTCTGTCTAATAGACTAGTGCAGTGGCCTTTCGAGACCTACACCGCTGCATCAGCATAATCAGTAAAATGGCATCAAGTGTGCAAAAGCTCATAATTATCTATCTAATAGACTAGTACAGTGGCCCCAAAATAGACCTAGACTATTGTACTGACCCTGCCTAAAAATCAAATAGTGTAGTAGCTACTAAATCCCTAAGTTGACCGATCAACCCATCTAGTGGGTGTCTAACTAATAGGCTATAACCTTAATTTATGTTTATTTGTTTACCAATTATTGTCTTTTAATATTCTTAAATGAAAAATAGATGGACATAAATTTTATCTCAGTGAAATTTTAGCCGGGTCTAGTATAGCCATAATTAGACAGTACCGGGTAAATTTCCAATAATATTTTTAAGTCCTATAGTTACTAATATTCAAGGCATATTATTCTTAGTCTTATTGCATATTCAATTTCTATTTAACTACCATTTACTATCCAGGTACATTTTTTATTTAGGTAGTGGTCCATTTTAGACAGTTATAGGTCATTTCATCATTTTGCAGTAGCCTTTTTTAGGTTCATTTCTTAGCTTTTTTCAGTGCAATTTTCACCATTCAATCCAAAATTTTCATGGGCCTAAAGCCAACATCAATTATGCCATTCATAAGGCCACAAAATAAGCAAACTAATCATGCCACAATATTGTCCCATAATTGCCATTTTAGGCATCCTTTTAAGGCTATTATTTAGGCTATTTACAAGTTCACATTGGTTCAAGTATATGTCTCATTTTAGGATTTTTGTTTTCCAACATTCACACTAGTCATTTGTTCATCTACCACCTCACATTCATTGATCCAATTATATCAGCCAATCTCGTACACTTATTAAAATCATACCAATTTCATTATGCCATATTATGTCTATTACATTAGGCTTTATGTCACATATTCATTACACACATATTACCAAAGTTTACAGGTCATTTTTGTTAACATTACTCTCAGGTTATGGTTATCTAATGACCTTAATTATGTATTTCATTAACATCTATTATACCTTTAAGCTTTCATCCATAATGTAAACACATTCATACACATACATTCACATTTTCATGCCATTTAAAGTAGTGTATACATGTCAATATGCCTTAGCCATTCAAAGAATTCACCATAGTCATACACTACCTTACATCAATTTTACAACCTTACAAATGCCCCAAGCTACCTTAATAGCACACATACACTCACACACCCCTACAAGCATCTCTTGGGCAAATAAGGTTACTCTAAAATATAATCCCTTTTTTATCAACCAATCCTATATACATTCACCCATCATTGCAAATTATTCATACAAACCATGAATACATTTTAGCTATTTTCTATCACCAATTTAGCCACACTTAACACATCTTTTGCCATGTATAAGCCATGGCAAAATAGAAAGGCATAATCTAAAGTACACGACTTCACATACCTCTTAAGGAAAAGAGTAGAATTGTACTCCTTAATCTTGAAGAACCCTCAAACCATGAATTCTAACCCCTTTTTCTCATGGAAATCAGCACCAATCTTCATGCCATTTGCTTTCCAAGTCCTTAAAAAATACACACACATAATCCATTAAGACTTAAGCCTTATGAACATTCAGGTATACCCATAAATTCCTAATGACAACTAAGAAAACCCTTGAAAACTCATTTTACACCCTTGTTAGAATGACTTTTAACCCTTAGACCTTTAGTATTTTTAATTAAATCATAAGAGCTCCTTTTCCATTGATTCTTTCTTTGTTTTTTGGAATTACCCTAACATATATGAATGAATTTAGGTGAAAAGATTTTTCTAGAAAAGCTCAGAGAAAAGGATGAAAATGCTCTTTTCCCTTGAATGACATTAGTTTCAACAACAAAGGGAGAAGAAAATTTTCTTCTTTTATAAGTGGATTTTGCCACTTGTCACCATGTTTTGACAACTGTAATGGCCCTTACACTAGCTGGCATGGTATGGTTAGGTCCCATAACCTCCCAAACCATCCCAAAATGGCTTAATTTTGGTAAAAACTTTAGGAAATTTTTAAAAATCATAAGGACCTCAAAAAATTATGTCATTTATTTTAAAATTCCTCATTTTATCCCCTCTACATGCTTATAAATTTTTGCAACCAAATTCCATCGATAAAGTAATTTTCAAATTATCTCGATTTATATGCCAAACTAAAAAATTATGAGAATTTCCAAATGACCTCAAAATTCAAAAATTCTTTCAGTAATGGACTCCGTGGAATTTTTGAGCTTCAGGGTATGATATTTTTGGGTCCGTTAAGGCACATCTCGAGTCATTCTTAGCCTAACTCAATTTAACCCCATAGATCATTAGCTTACAACTCCAAATGAATTATTACTTTTGCTAAATTTTTAAAATTTGCCTTGTTTATCAGTTTAAAGGCCCTTAAAGTTTCATGACTAGTGTCGCTTCCTCAATTCTCATGTAAGTGACTCGGCACCCCGAGCACACTTTCTGGACCTAGTGGCACTATTCACGGAGCCTCGACACATAGACATTACATGAGTACCCAAAGCAATATGAAGTTTCTTCCAAAATCTCAAAGTGAACTATAGGTCTCGATTAGATATAATGAAAGATGTCACTCTATGAAATTTGACAACTTCATTAACATATAACTCAGGAAGCTTCACCATTGAATAGTCCATCCTCATGGGTATGAAATGAGATGTCTTAGTAAGATGATTTACCATAACCCCTATTGAATTATGCTTATTTCTTGTCATAGGCAAGCCAACTACAAAGTCTATGGTGACTTTATCCCATTTCCATTCTAGAATTGCTATAGGATGTAGCAAACCAAAAGGAACCTGATGTTCTACCTTTACCTATTGGCAAGTGAGGCATCTAGTCATATAACCTGATACATCTCTCTTCATACTAGGCCACCAATATGATAACTTTAAATTTTGGTACTTTTTCATGCTACCAAAATGCATTGCATAAGGAGCACTGTGAGCCTTATCTAGAATCTATTTCTTTAACCATTTAACATCTAGAACACAAATTCTATTATGGTATACAAGTAGCCATCATTCCTCAACTCATACTTAGTAAGCTTCCCCTTATGGTACTTATCACATTCATTAGCTTGTGATCATCCTTCTACTTATCTTTAACTTATTCTATCAACCTAGGTTTGACTTTTACCTTTACCAATAAAGCATTATTAGGCATAATCTTAAATCTGACATTCATAGCTTTCATGGTTGCTAAGAACTTTTTGCTCAAAGCGTTAACCACTACATTGGCTTTGCCAAGATGATAATTAATTATACAGTTATAAACTTTAATCAACTCTATCCATCATCTTTGCCTCAAGTTTAATTCCTTCTGTGTCAAAATATACTTCAAACTCTTATGGTCTATGTATAGATAACACTTCTCTCTATAAAGATAGCCTCTTTAGATCTTTAATGTAAATAGTATCGCTGCAAGCTCTAAATCATGAGTAGGGTAATTCTTCTCAATTGGTTTCAATTATTTGGAAGCATAGGCAACCACTTTGCCTTCTTACATCAAAACACACCCTAACCTATTTTGTGAAGCATCACTATAGATAGTGAAGTCCTTCCTAGAAACTGGCTAAACTAGGAGAGGTGCTTCTATCAACATTGCCTTAAGCTTATCAAAACTCTCTTGACACTTGTCATCCCAAATGAACTTAACATCTTTCCTCAATAAATGTGTCATAGGTGCTGCTATTAAAGAAAAACCCTTTACAAGCCATTTGTAATAACTCGCTAACCCAAGAAAACTCTAAACCTTCATGGTATTCCTAGGTGGCTTCTAATCCATAACTACTTAAATCTTGTTAGGATTAACCCGAATCCCTTTTGTAGAAACTATGTGTCCATGGAAAGGCACCTCACGAAGCTAAAATTTTTGGAGGTAAATCGAGGTATTTCTCCTAAATTTTAGATTTTACATGTAAATCGAGGTAGTTAGTTAACTATCCTATGAAGGGAATTTGACTGTGAAATTTTGTGAGGTCCTAAATAGGCATAAACAAGGATTTTTTAAACTAACATTGCAATTTTTGAAAAGTCTAAGTGATTTTTAAAAATTTCCCAAAGTTTCAATCATCAAGTAATTTTGGGAAGCTGGGGTCAGAAGTGTCACCACTCGAGCTATCCATGGTCACTATAAAAACCTCCTTATGCCATCTAAGCTCCACATGGTAAGACTAACTCACGCTCTTACCATTCTCTTCTTTCTTTTTCATTTTCACCTGATGCCACCTCTCTTATTTCTCCTCTATTGCCATGGCTTTTTAAGCTCAATTTAGCCTTAAATTACCACTAAAAATCCATTTAGGTAGAAATTAGTGCTTAAAGGTTTTAAGGCCATAGATAACCATATAATTCAAGAAAATTAAAGAAATATCAACTGTACATAAAAGGGAGTTTGAAAAACCAATTTCAAGTGTAAGTGTTTTTATTCCCTTTTTATTTTATTTCCTAAGGGATTTTATTCTTCTTAGGGAGCCCATGTTATTAGATTTGGGTTTAGAGGCTTATAGAATTTTTGGTGAATTTTCTAAGGCATTTCCATGTGTATGTAGGCCAAAGTGTTGGTGGAGTGCAATAAGGGAATTCACAATCTTAAATTATAAAAAAGGCCTTGCAATTTAGTAAGGTATGTGAATTTAATGCATTTAGAACATGCCATGATAGATTTAGGTATGACTTGACATGAAATGTTGTATGGAATGTGAGGATTATATGGCTAAACCTTGTGTAACCATGAACTAAGCTTGTGTTCATGCTATTTGTATGTGGTTTAAATGATTTGAGTGGCGAATTGGTGAAAAGAATGGATAGAAAGGTGAGAGGTTACTTTGGTTATGAGGTTTTTATGTGTGTGTAGGATGTTTTATTGCTTGGCTTATGTAGGAATTGGATAGCTTTTAATGTGTATGATACAGAATTAATGAATTTATGTATGTGTATAGTGAAAGAGGAAAGGTTTAGTGATTTTTCATGAGTGGCTGAGAGGTGCCTTAGGTTGCAAGGTGTGTGTATATCATGGTAGCATGGAGTAATGAATAGGAAATGGTATGTTAAGTGTAGTATTGTATGTGTATGTGGTGAATTTAATGAAAAAAAATGCTTGTAGGCATATTTACATGGTGTGTCGAGGCATGTATAAGGCATTTCAAGGCTTAGTTTCCATGGTATATGTTGTGTGTGTGTGTATGTATATGTTTAAATGATGCCATTGCATGTGTATCTATAATTGAATGTGAATAAAAGAATGTATATGGCCATTAGCAACCTTTGGTCGAGAGGTATATAAGGTAAGTTAGGTATGATGTACATGTTATGGCATCGTGTGTGTGTGTGGAGGGGGGGAGGAGGGAATGGCATGGCATTTTGAGCATAGAATGTGTAATGTGAAATTGGCATGAGATATGTAAAAATGTATGAGTAATATGGCATGAAAATGAATGGATAGTGGTAAAGAATTAAGGTTTGAATTTGATTTAAAATATGACTTGAAAATGGCTTAAAATGGAATGTTACAATAGACCCAAAAATGGAACCTAAAATTACATATAATTGGATCTAAAATGTGGATATTTTGTGAGAATTATATGGAATGAATTTGAGGCCAATTTTAGTGCTAATTGAGATGTGCAAATGGATATGGCTTTAGGCCTATGGAAATGTGTGAGAATGGGTGCAAATGGCATGGAAAATGCCAAGAAAACAAGTTATAGACCTATAATTGTGTCTGTAAAGTATAAAAATGACCTATAACTATCTATGAAAAATAACCTAAAAACTTATGCAGTATAAATAGCTTTGGACTTGGATATAATTAGACTTGAAATAATGATCTAGATGAGACTTAAAGTGGACATAATTATGCCTAAGGAAATTACTTAAATTGGCTTAGAAAAATAGACTTGTTTTTGTCTGGTAAGACTAAAAATGACCTGTAACTATCTAGGTTAAATTTCAATTGTCAAAATAAATTCATAACTAACTATTAATCAAGCTTAAATATTATCTGTAAATAAATAAACATAAAAAAGGTCGGATGGCCCATTAGTTAGACACCCACTAGATGGCTTGACTAGTCAACTTAGGGATTAGTAGCTGCTAGATTTTTAATAATGGCTTTTTAGAGATTGGGAGGCATATGAATTGATCCATACTATCCTTTGGAAGTATATAATGTTGATGATTATCTAGATATTGGAAGGCCTACGGATAGATCTTTGCTATCCATTGGAGTTATTTGTTGATGATTATTTAGATATTAGAAGGTCTGCGGACTGATCCCTTCTATCCATAAAGCTATTTGTTGTTGATGTGTTTAAGGTATTGAGAGGTCTATGGACTAATCCCTGCTATCTCTTATTTGGTATTGAGAGGTTCAAGTGAACTAATCCCTACTATCAGACTAGGTTGATATAGTAGTCGAGGTCTAAAATATGGCCCACTGCACAACCACAGTGGCATAATTATAATTAAATGTACTGGGAGACTAATAATAAGGGAATTAATGTTGCTTGCATAAATTTAATCTCTATATTACATTTATAGCCTGCTATTGCAACTGAGTCCTACATGAGACATATTTTGAAGCATTAGATTCACCATTGAGTTTTATACTCAGTGTACTAGTGTTTGGTTATACAAGTTGCAAAGGTCTAGCCTCAAAGACCATGTGATGTAGCAGTACAGACTGTGAGGGGTGCATAGATATCTTTTTCTTTTTCTTTTTATTCATTAATGCTATTGTAAATACTATTGGTTATGGGTTTAGCATGCTTAAAAACTACTAATGTTTGTATACATTAAAAGAGTAGGTTTGATGTAAATAAACATGTTATATGCAGGCACTCAAATGCAATAAAAGGCTATAAATGCAATGCAGAGATCAACTTCATGTA
>CANXYI011357491.1:0-14280 GCA_948208565.1 Hura crepitans | reverse complement strand
ATTCCCTGCCTGCTCTTCTCTATGCATTTAACTGTTAGCTACTTGTTCTTATCACTGACTAGACAAATCGACTCGCCCTTTTCATCGTTGATTATCAAAGATAAGATGTTATAACATGGAAAAAATCTAACATATTCCTGTACAAGGAATTGATAAATTCATTTTCCATCTCAACCCAATGCAGCTAGCTAATAATAGCCGAACGACAAAACAGAATCAGATGTTGTCTGAAGTTCAGTTATGATCTCTTTAGTTATATATTATTTGTCATATGGATTCTAAATAAAACTCTAAACACGAATCTGATATTTGATGCAGGGATTGAACCTTATCCTGAGGCTTGCTTGGTTACAGACAGTTCTTCATTCAAATTTCGAAAATGTTGACTACAGAGTAACAGGACTATTTTTAGCTGCCCTTGAGGTTATTAGAAGAGGGCAGTGGAATTTTTACAGGTAATTTCTGGTCCGTATCTGTATGCACATTGCACACAAATGGATGCAGACAATTAACTGATATCATTTTCATCAGGGTTTAATGAAAGTAAGCTGACGAGGAGTTTTTTTTGATTTTTCAGGTTGGAGAATGAGCATCTGAACAATGCAGGCAAATTTAGAGCTGTTAAAACAGTGCCGCTTCCTTTTCATGAAGTGGATGAGGAAGACTGATGCCCATTGGCAGATGTTGTTTAGAGAATAGGATTCAGGTTGCAAGATAATTTTTGTACCAGAATTTTCCCATAATGTTGTTGTAAGGAAGCATCAACACCATCATTATTCTTCCATGAGCATTAGGAAACTAATGGTTCAGACCTGTATACAGAATTTTCTTCAAGGAAATCAAGATTATTATTCGTTGCCTTCTGTCCAATTTAATTACTCGTTTCTTACAAAAGTAAAAGAGAAAAAAAAAATTGCAGAATATTGACCAACAGAACTGAGAATGAGATTGTCTAGTGGTATGATAAAGTTCATAAATTGAGTTCCATAACTTTATCTGCCAATTTCATCATCTCTGCAGTGATATCCTCAATGGGAAAGTGAAAAAAAATTCAATAGTATATGCTGTATTATATCCAGATATAAATCCTTCTTTTGAATCAAAATTCAATGTCAGCTACGGCTACTTGCACTCATTATTGCTCTTTCTCTCACGCCACAGCGTGTATCTCCGATTCTACGCTTAAACTCCATAGACCCGTCAATTTCCTTTGCTGGACCAACTCGTTCGAACCCATTTCTTCCTCTGATGTATACCCTTTATCCTCACTCCCAAGGTCACTCGCCCAAAACCCTAAAAACTAGATCTTTTTCTCCTCAAGAATTTCATTTAAGTTGCAAATTATCAGTTGACTCATAAATTTTAAATCTTTTTTCTTAAAGTTTTGCAAGCTGGGAATCTATGCAACACAATTATTATCCGCAAAAGGAGGACTCCGATTAGTGGCGGTTGCTGGATTGGTGGATGGCAATTCTGAGACTTAACCCAGAAACGGAGCCGACTGATTCGAATGCGGTATGCGACTCGGGTGGTTTGCTTTCAGCTTAATTAGTCCAATTTCCACCGCTTTTTATTGTTTTTGGTGATCGAAATTTTTTTTTAATCCAAAATTGGGATTTTTTTATTATTTTTTTGAATAAGTAATAGTTCATACGAATGAGACTGAAGTTTCTATACGTAATATGTATAAGCAATTTGCTGTTTCTCAGCATTGTTTAAAATATTCCAGTATAAGCTTTATAGAGAATCTATTAATGGCCTACAAATCACCGGTACCTGAAAGATAATTCATGGTAGGAATTGGCATTTGGAACTTCAATTTGACTGCGTAACTTGTTAGGGATGTTCTATAAAAGTTGATGTTTGTGTGCAGAACCTGAACCCAACATTCATACCATCATTTTAGCTAGATTAAGCAATTGATAAGCAATGCTGTCTAAACACCTCATTATTTCATATAAAAACCTTGCATCCAAACTTCCTGCCTTCTGATGCAAATAATGGGACTCTGTTGTGCAAGATCTTTGGAGAAGAGGATGCACCATAACAAACTCAAGATGACCAGTGCAGATGGGAGTTTAAAATCTTTGCTTTATGACCCACCAGAGTCCGCATTATAGGTTCTGTAACTCGATTTCTGTGCTTGACAGAATTCATGTTTAGGTAATGTGGACTCTATTCCTCTTGTTAGTGAACATGATTTTTTTTTCCTGATGCTGCATATGATTTTTTCCCCCATATATTGTTATAAATCTATAAACATGTCTATTGATTCCACACTAAGTAGATTCTGGGTATTGAGTGATTTTCTTGGAAACTGACCCCAATAAAAGATGGAAAAATTGAAGAAAATGTACTTAATGAGGCACAACTTTTGCGAAATATGAAATTTTATGGCTCATAATTTTATTTCATCTTTTAAAATTTCTTGTGCCTAAGTACATGTAAGGAATTTAGCTAGCTCGTCACCACTCTAGTTAAATTTTATCCACGGTGATCTAACTAGAGATTGGGCAGTATAAATTTTCTTGTTCTTTGATGAGCATTTTTTCCTAGCACATAAGGCCGTTTTATCAAATACATTACATTTGTATGAAATGAAATTTTCAGTTCAATAAGCCGGAACATTCAGGCTATTTACCATACTGGCACAGAGATTTTCGAACTTCTTGAATGTTAAAAGGCCATTGCAGTTTTGCTATTAGTATGCGAGTATCAGAGTATTGTAACCAAGTAAGTTCTTTGTTCCTCAACTCGGTTATTTTCTTATATCTCACTCCTTGAAATGATTACAAGTTTAGTGTATTGATGGAAACTTGGTTGCCTTATATTTTCTGGTTACTTTTTCCTTTGTGATGATTGCAGAACTTTAGTTGCTAATTTCTTCTTATAAATTGGTGAGAATAATATCTGTTGCAACAACAAAAATGCAACTGGTATCTGATTAATTCAGTGTGCTGTTTTCTTCAATGCCTTATCATTGCCGTATTATGTATATCAATTATTGCATCCTTTTCTGCCTGAAGTATGCTTCTGAATCAGTCGTGTAAATGGTTTCGTTTATATTTTTAACTGTAGTCATCTTCTTTCGCTGTGAATTTTGCGTATTAATTTATTGATCTCGTTAATATATAAATTTTGTCAGAAATAAGTTTTATTAAATGTTTGCCAATGTCATTGTAGTATTTGGCTGCATATTGCTTGCTAGCTAGAACTTTCAGCGACTTGCACTTGCTCGCGTATAAGCTTAGTCCTGCTCCTTCTATAGTATATGTAGACTACACAATTCATTTTAACTGAATAACAACTTGAGAAACACTAATATTTTTCTTCATTGTTAGGATATTTATTAGTGTCCAGGACGTGAGTGGTATCACAAAGTAGCTGATGACCTTGGTCTCATGGTAGAATATGATTTATGGGAGGAAAGTACTGCAGAATCAAATACAGATCAAGTATGATAAGTGATGGTGAAATTTAGAATTTGTAGAATTCTCTTTTCTTCTTTTTTTCCTTGATTCTTCCAGGTGTGGATTTCAGATTCATCTTTTACTACATGCCAGCTTCTTTAAAATTAACTTTCCAAAAAAGAAATTGCAAGAACTGAAAAAAAAGAAAATGCAAAAATGTTATAGTCCATCAACACGCCTTTTACATTGTATTCCTATTCATATGAATTTTTTAATTGACCTTTATTTGATACAAATAAATAATCTCTTCACAACAAAAGATTGCTAGAAGCTGTAGCCTGTAATGAGAAGCAGAAAGGCAATAGCTGTTGCAGTCCTTGCCCACATTGCCGACCCTCTTTGCAGCTGATTCAACGCATTTCCTCCATTCTGTAAGCCAGGAAAAAATTTGTTAAAACTTGTCATGGTCAATTATTGTTTTTGGAATTTAATGGTTAACTTGGAAAGTTGATAATTTTAACTAATTTTGAAGCAATTAGTAGTTTGAAATTACAGCATTTGGGGATGGTGCAGGAGATGTATCCTCAGATTCTGTTGCTGGTGGGGCTGGCGGGGATGGTGGACTAGGGGGAATTGGTGCTGCTGCTGGAGCTGGATCTGAATCTGGATCTGGAACATGATGATGCTTCTTCTTGTGCCTGTGCCTTCTTTTCTTCTTATGCTTATGTGGAGCTGGTGGAGGTGGCTCTAATTCGGGTGTGGGGGCTGGTGGCAGAAGAGATGGCACGGGTGCTGGTGACGGAGTAGCAGGCGCTGGTGCTGGTGTTGGTGATGCAACTGCAGGTGATGGTACTGGTGCTTCCTTAGCTGGAGCTGGTGCTGGTGTTGGTGGTGCTTTACGTGCTCGGCCAGGAGCAGGGGACACAGCTGGTGGTGGCAAAGCAGGTGGTGGCACAGCTGGTTGTGGTGGGAGAACTGGTGGTTGAGATGGAGCAGCAATCGGAGGAGTCTGTGGTGGTGGAACTTGAGGAGGTGGGACAACAGGGCTAATAGCTGGTGCTACTTTAGGAGATGGGGGTGGTATAGGAGTTGTTGCATGTGAATGTCTTCTTGTACTCACCGGTGGTTGTGTTGGTGCAATTGGAGTGGTTGAAGGTGGAGGAATGGTCGTTGATGGTGGAGGTGTAGTGATTTTAGGTGGAGGAGTAGTAGGCAAAGTCATTGGCGATGCTGCTGGCATTTGAGCATTGATAGTGGTTAAAAGGAAGCAGAGATAAACCAAGATGAAGAAAACCAGCAACATGGAAGCCATTTTTGTTTGTGATGAGAACAGAAAATACAGTGATTATATAGAGTTAAAGGCAACAGAATTTTGATATGCTATAAAATGCTTGGTGCAGTTCTGGAGGGAGCAATGTAGTGTTCATGAGAATGCTACATTCTCTCTAATAATTTGGACTTGAAGTGAGCTGCTTATCATGCCATCTTGTCAGCTGGTGGGTCCTCATCCTCTTGCCATTCCTGGAGATTGACAAATTTTTGCAAAAAGGAAAGGAATTCAATTAGCTTCTTCTAGTCTTAATATCATTGGTATATAGTCTATTATGTAGTTATCATAGATATCATTGTTGATGCTAGTGTTATTATCAGCTTGCACAAGGATCTTGGATATCACACAAAGCCTTTTCATGAGTGAAAAGCTGTTGAGAAAATAATCATTTTAATTATATTGATTAAAGGTAACTTAAATTACAGGACCATGTTGTGGGCGCAGGTGAATCACATGCTTAATGCTTAGGACTATTGGATTCCAAGAGTCTGAGTGCTATGCATGTGATTTATAAGCACATCAAAGAAATACTCTAAATTATTATGCAGGCAAATATTAACATCTTTTATTTTAAAGAATATGCAAAATAAATGGACATTTGTTTCAAACATTTTTTTATGGCTGCTTTTGAAATTTTGTTTTCTTTCAGGTGTGCTGTTTCTTCAGAATTGTAAAGGGATCTTCCATGCCAAGAAGGCCTTGGGATAATCTTCAAGTCATTATGTTTTGTGGATTCTGAACATTTTTCTCTTAAGGGTTCACTAATTTAGCATGACAAATGAGGCAAAATGGGATAAACAGGAAAATAAAGGCAAGAATTGCAGAGTAATAATGGTAGCTACCATAGATGGACCACGATTATGATCCTAACACAACCTAAACATTGGTGAGCAGTCAATTTCGGATTTGAAGGAAGAAAAGAAACAAGGCCAGGCTCCATTTTCTGGTCTCATTTTCAGTTTCATCTAGTTATGGATATCCTGCTCCTTTAAAGACAGCACTTATTATCGGACTGTATGTACAAATATGTGATTGCTTTATGGGCATTGCTACTGTAAATCAACTAAGAATATTAAAAGGATCATAATTACATTCGATCAATACAATTATTCAGACCATCAACATAGTGACATTCAGTATAAGGAAAATAATATAGCATTCTATTATTCTTAAATACACAACAATGCATGGAAAATATTGTGCATTCTCTGAAGGAATTTCGATTGACGACTTGCAAGAGGAAGGGAAGGTCGGCGTGGCAAATCTTCATTCTTCACCTTTCTCCTTCTCCTAAGTTGGAAGAATTGTTGCATTGCATCTGCACATTCAGATGCCAATATCCCTCTTCGGATTGTCATTTTTGGATGGAAAGGATGCGGTGGAGCAGCTGGTTTATCCGTCACTTCCAAGCCTTTTCCGCCTTCCCCGGTATTGGGAAAAAGCCTGCATGATTTTACTCATACATTACAAATTTAGATTTTGAGCAATCATCAAGCACAGACAATGCTATTGATAGGCTGATATCATTTTATTCATTCAGCCATCAAGTTCTTCACAATGTATTTATTCAACTTCAATTGAAATATTGGTGTTTTATCAAATGCACTCTGATAGAAGCCATTCCACCAGGAGTTGTACCTTTTTGAATAGGTGAGCAAACAAGTAGATTTCAAATTCTAACTGTACTACCAAGATTTTCAGAACCATTCTGTGCATTTTGATCACATTAATTAAGATAGCTCATAGCAAAAAGTTTGCAATTGAAAGAAAAAAGGGGAAAAAAAAAAGAAATTATGGAATTTTGGTTCAAGATATGCCATTTAGACTTTGTGTTTTTGGTGCCAAGAGATTCAGAATCCTGACGCTAAGCAACTCAGGAGGGGAATATCCAGAAAGACAATTTTCCAAGTCTGGTGAAATGAACATGAAAATCTAATAACCACATTCATCACAATAATAAGGTTACATTTTGGAGTAATTTAATGAACGGTCTGACAGCTTCAACTAACATTTTTAGCAGAAAAGGAACAAACAAGACCATTTCATTATAAACCAATCAAGCCTAATAATGTATATGTGTGTGCGCGCACATGTAAATAGAAGCACTGAGAGCGCATTGCTTTTTCTCTTTCATTTTTTTGGAATAAAAGGAAAATGCTCAAAATGGAAACAAGAAACAAGTCCATGAAATTCTGAAGAAAAAGTGGGTAGCTTACCTAATCCAGCTTCCATCAGCCCCAAGAAGCTTATTGGGAGCTCCCCACACAACAGTGTCTATTCTTGCTTGAAGTATTGCTCCAGCACACATAGGACACGGTTCAAGTGTCACATAAAGAGTGCATTCCTGATAATTAACATATTGGAAAAAGCATTTCTTACACAGTGACATTTAATACAAAAGTTTATGTTCCTAAAGAAGAAGAAATCCATACAACGTGCAAGCAATTAAGGATGGATTGAGGAATATATTTTTTATTTTTAATTTTTTTTTTATTCCATCCATAAAAGCGTAGTCTAAACCATTTGACAGCTACAAGTTTAGTAATAATTATGAACATTTAAGAATATGTATGTTCAAAAAATCAGAAATCAAAATTGTGGTCAGAGTCCAGGTTATAAATGGGTAATACCGTCTAGGAATTTCGCTAATTTCACGCTATTCAAGAAAATGATAAATGTTTTTAAAATATCTGCAAAATTTGAAATATATTCCTATGCTTAAGCATTATCAGGCATAAGCGCATGCATCAACTCAAAGTAAACACTAGCTCATAAAGGATACCTCAAAAGTGAGCAGAGAATTCAAATATTGATTCAACTGTTTATAATTTACTTGCCAAAAGAAGAAGGAAGTCGTCTCAAAGTAAATGTGAGTTCAACCAAGCGACCGATTTCAAAGCTAAAAGGAGTTAAAAGAAAATTAGAAATGAAATTTAGTGCATATGGAAGTATTTAAGTTTCATAATTATTGTCCTCCCTTCTATTTAGTACATTGCTTAATGCTTTCTTCTTAGGAAATCCCATCAAATTTTTCATATTTCATGTTCCATGTGTAATAAGTTAATTGATGAACAATGTTAGGAGTTAACAAGGAAACAATGTATCAGTCTTCTCACAATGTTGACTTGATTAATGTAAACAGTTACTTGGAGAAAAAAAAATGCTGAATACAGACTGTAGTAATGAGAAATTACCGCAAGCCTCCAGGTCCGAAGTTGGTTAGAAGCCTCCCGTATGCATATCATCTCAGCATGGGCAGTGGAGTCCCGTAGCTCCTCCACTCTGGAACATAGATCTCCATGTAAGAACCCAAAACAAAAGTTGGTCAGACAGAACATTCAAATGCAACTAAGAACTTACAGGTTGCAGCCACGAGCAATAATTTTCCCACGCTGCACCAGAACAGCCCCAACAGGAACTTCCCACGTATCAGCAGCCTTCTTGGCTTCTATCAGTGCTTCCCTCATAAACATTTCATCAATTCTTCGTTGTTCACTTTCACGCAAATATGCTTCTTCCCATTCATCAAATTTGTCCCTTACAACTTGTTTGTTCCATTGAAGTCTCCTTCTCTTCAATTCTCCATCCTTCCCCTCAGAACCTGCTGCTTCAGTTAAATTTGCACTAACAGGTTGTTCCATCATCTCCATTGAGCTGCTGACAGACGCATCAGCTCTTCCCCTACCATAGCTTTCTTCTACAATGAGAGTGTTCATGTCACCAGAAGGTACTGGTAAAGATGATGATTCCCCAGCATCTGCGCTAGGAGATGAAACATAACAACTCTTACCATCTTGGCTCTGTGTTCTTTCAAAACTCTTTCCAACTTCCTCTTCAGAAGGGGTTGAAATACCTTTAGATGTCAGTCCACTTTTTAATAGACTTGATGGAGATGAAACATTTGCTTCGAGCTGTCCTATTATGTGTTTTGAACTACTTGCATCAGAAACTTCTCCCTGACCCTGAAAAGAAGCCTGCATACACTGCTGGCTATGAGAAGAAGATGTGGCTTCTTTTGGCGTGCTTCTTCTTTCCCTTTCTACGTTCTTATCACTGACTTCTTCAGGATCATGGCCAGAAAACCATGCCTCACTACTTGCAGAATCATTTGACAAAATCTTTCCACCTGATCTTTTAACAGAATTAGGGGTTTCAACACGTGAACCCCAGCGCAATTGAACTATATCAGAAAGAATACTCCACAAGGACTTTCCAGTCCTCCTAACAATAGTATTCTTGATATTTGTGCTCTCCTCTGGTGCTTCTGTCGCCGGAGGTTCCTGAGCAGATGGGTCCATCACATCCCACATTTCATCAGAAGGACCTTCTCCAGAACCCCCAGATGGCCTCCTTGAGTCTAGCTCCATCCGATGTAACCTTTCATAAGCATATTGACTTGAAATCTTTCTCTTGTCCTTCTCATCTTCATACTCCAACTTTGCATCGGAAACCTTCTCATTTTGAATTCCAGAGGTCAACACATCATTCCTTGCCATCTCCATGAATTCCCCAACAAAATTTGAGGATGATTCCTCTAGCCCATAAGCTGAAGCTATAGCATCTTCAGCAGACACAACTTTCAAGGGCTCCCCATAGATCGCATCCCTCCTATCTCTGCTATATGGTCCCTGTTGTGAAGTGGGAGTTCTCCCTTCTGAATATGTATAGAGAGCACCAGAGCCGCTTTCAGAAGTTTCTCCAGGAATTTTTTGGCCTGCTATCCAACTAGTGGGATCAACACGCAATGAACCTCGATCTACCACTTGATGAGATGGAGGTATCATTATTGGTTGTGGACTTCTGTAATCCCCCTCTGTCACAGTAATCTGTTGCAATTGTGCTTGGGAAAGCATATCCGGGGGTGCATCAGATCTAGAAGCCTCTTGTGAATTTTTTTCTTGAAAACTTGACACTTCAGTAATCCCGTTGGCCTCATTTCTTAATTTGACTCCATAAATGCTTTCATTAGTTCGATTGTCTCTTTCCCTTGCATCTCGAGGAGGATTCATAACTGCTGTTGATTCACTTCCTTGATCAATCATTTTCTTTTCTGATGTAACTTGAGAATTACTGACACTACGTATGTCACTAGCATGAACCAATGACACATTGGTAACATTAACTGCTATATTTGTGACATCTTCGGACCGTTTTCTGGAATGAATTCTATCAACAGCTTTTTTATCTGCATGAGAACTTTGTTCTTTTGTTTCTTCAGCTGAATTGGGAAGAAAAAATGTACTCCCTTCCTGGTTCTTCTTTCCTGTTTCTGATTGCAAAGTGGCTGTCATTGTGCTATTCTTGTCATGAACTTCCGATGTTTCAGAGAGCTGTTGTGAACCTCTTGTTGACTCAATATGTCCAGTTATTTGTTCAAATCCTTGCAGCCTCTTCTCACGTTCCTCCCAACTAGATGTCACACCTATATCTTCTTCCCGGATCTTCATTCTTGACTCAGATTGCCTGCGGAGATTAGAATTTCTCCCAACAACATTTCCCATTTCTGATATTTCAGTTAGCTGCAAGGTATTTCCTCTTATATTTCTGTTTTCAGTAGTTTCATTCACTGTTTCATGACATCCGCCTCTTTTCTCCTCATCCAAATTTACATCTACTATCAGGTCTTCTTCTCCGCTAATGAACTGCCTTTGATATTGGGATGTTTTTTCTGCATTTACATCTGTCAGTTCTTGGAACTTTCTTCTAAATTGAGACTGTTGCACAACTTGGCCACCAGTCTGACTATATTGCTTTCCTGCTCCTTTCTCAAAATTGACTTTCAAGGTGAATTCCCCATTCTTGTTACCAATTTGTTTATAAGAACTTGACACACTCCCAGAATCACTTTCACTGCTCCTCACTATTCCCAAGTGCAATTCGCTCGCGTCCTTTTGGTTGTGTGTTTCTTCAATCTCAGTAAGTTTCTTCTCAGTTTTCTTTCGCAACTCCCAGTCAGCATCAGTCCTTGTTCTCTGCTCCAAAAATTTCCCCTGCCCCACATCTTTATGCATTTCAAACTCTTCCACCATTCCACCCTCAAAGTTATCCTCTCCACTCCTTGACTTCTTATAACCATTTAATGACCCTTCCAATGATCCAATATGCTCGTATTGTGCTTCCTTATCACTCTCAAAATCCCCTGTAGAAGAAAGTGAGTAATAAGACGAAAAACTTGAACTTGCCTTCCTTTCCCTGCAATTTTCAGCTCTTGCAACAGTTTTCCTTTCTTCCTTCTCTTCCCTCTCTTTATCACTATACTTTTTCTTCTGTTCCTTCTCTTCCCTCCTTCGATGCTCCTCCCTCTCATCCTTTCTCCTATGCCCTTCCTTCTTTAACTCAGCAGCACCTGACTCAAATTGACTTTTAGAATCACTCTCCCATGAACCCAACCTCGGATTCTTCTTCTTCTTCTTCTTATCACCATCATTATTGCTTCTCTTTTCCATTTCCACTCTCGTTGAAAAACTTCCATATCCATCTCTATCACCTAAATACTCCCTACTCACTTCCTCACTCAAAAAGCTAATCACAGCCTCCGCATCATCAGAACTACTCAAGCAACGCCTCTCGTGTAAATTTAACCGCCCAACCCTACTGTTCCTTCTCCTCTCAATTCTCTTCCCACTACTTCTCTCTTTAAGCGAGCAAGAAACATCAAAACAACCATGATCCAAGCTAAAATCAGGGACCCGGTAATAGTACTGATCCCTGCCACCGAAGATCAGCCTTTTACAAGGTGACCATTGAATAAGAGTAGATTGCCTCAACCCAAAAAATAAGCTGGGGTTTAGGGGCACTATTTGTGTAGGAAACGAAGATGAACAGCAAGAACAATAATTACAACATGAACAACGTTGCGATAATGAGGGGTTCTTATCAAATCTTTCAGTTAACAAGTTAGAGTAGTCATTGAAGGAAATGGAAAGAGACCCTTTAGTTCTAAGCGCGAATACAGCTGAACCAATGTAAGTATTGTACATAATCTCAGCGATAGTTACAGCCAGAGAGCGAAAAAGATAATACCTTTAATGGGTTGGTTAAGTTTTTGAAGCTGAAACTGGAAGCGAAACCATGTGCCCATAGATTGGCAAAAAAATGCCTACTGGCAAATGACAAATCGAGGATGGATTAAGAGGGAGTGCCCAGCTTTAAATCGTTTGAGTCGACTCTCCGAGTTTCTCGAACCCGGCTGTGTTTTTGTGCCTCCGGATTGAATAACAAAATGCGTTGGGCTCGTCATGGATCGTATTGGGCTTTCTGTAGGAGATTAATGGGCTTCAAATTTGCTGAATTTGTTCGAATCCGAAATCCATATTTTAGCCCGATATCTTAAATTTTCGAGTAATTTATCAACATGTGTGCAAAAATATTTTTCGACTTTTCCAAGGTGTATTTATTTTCGTATTTTTAAATATTATTTTCGTCCAAAAATAAGATCCTTTTACCCCTGTTTGTAACATTATTTAGATAATATGAGTATTTTTACAATTAAAAATATATGCAATTTTATTAAAAAAAGAAAATTAGGAAATCTTTTAGATAGTACAAGTATTTTTTATTTTTTTAAAAAAAATTAGTGATATTTTTTCCTTCGGCTCTAATTTCTGTATAAAATTTATATGCATAATTATTTATTACAATTTTTAAGACAAGAAAAATGACGTGATAGGTAAAATTAACAGTGATCCATCAAAGAATGCCACCTCACAATCATTTTTCATCTCTATATCTTTTGAAAATAAATATTATCTTTAAACGATAATCACGTTACATTTTTTAATTAATTATGATTAGTACTGTTATTAAAAATAGCATTTTCAATAAATCAAAAATAAAAATTGCTAAAAAAAGTTGGCTAATATTTATTTGGTTGATATTTTCTTCGCAGAATAACATTCAGATTCTCAACATTAATTAATTTGTAGTTAGACAATTCACAAAGCCGTCTCGAGTAGGTGAGACATGGTCAACCATAATTGAGGTCGATTTCCACAAAGCGAAATCCCTTGTTTTTATCTTAAATTTGTCCTCTAACAAGCCTCCCACACACACACACACACACACACACACACACATATATATATATATATATATATATATATTCCAACAATTAAATTTTTAATTAAAAGTAAAAAGCCGGCCGTAAGTAAAAATTCATAAACTTCTTTTTTTATAATTTATTTTTTTCGATTATTTAATAATAAAAATTCACACAAATTATTATTATTATTATAGAAAAAAAATTGTAGATGATGAAAATGGTAAATTGTAGACAAAAGAAAATTAGAAGATAATTCGTGTAAATTGGGTTTGATTAGTTGGAGTAGTTGATTTTATGATGAAAGGGAAGTTGTTGATATTTGAGATTAGGTAACCAATATGTTTCCAAATTGATGCTACTCTTTGTTTTCTTTAATCCTCCTTGGCTTTCTGCATCATTGCCCCACCAAATTCCCTATAATTGTTTACTACGTCATTTCTTTTTCTCTTATTTCTTCAATAATTCCAATATTATTTTCCTTCAATCTCCTCTCTTATAAAATAAATTCCAGAGAGAATTTCTCCCATTTATTAACTTCGAATTCCTAAAATTAAATTTACTTTTCTGACAAAAAATTTATTTTTTTAAAAAAATACTCTAAATTATTTTATATATATATATATGGAATATCGTGACTGATTATATATTGACAAATTTGGTAAGTAAATTATATATGTAACAAACGAATTCAATGTGAACCGTCCAATAAAAATCAAATAACTTATTCAATTTGTTAGACTCTATTGTCTATCATAACATGCCAATATAATTTTCAAAAAAAAAAAAAACTCTAGGAAAAATACTTATTTCCCCTCTAAATTTTATATAAAAAAATACAAATAAGTTTTTTTTTTACTAAACATTTATTCAATTGGAACCTTTTAAAATTAATTTTATCATTATCTAAACCCCTAACTCTAAATTTTACTCAGTTACATTAAATATATAAGTTTTTTTTTCTTCAAAAATATATATTATATGAGGTCACTATTATATTTAAGTCGATATGACCATCACATACATGGTAGCTATATGTGTAGGGCCCACTTCATTTAATAAATTTTCGGTTTAGAGATTAACTTATGATGAAATTGAGAATTAAATTTATTTTATTCGAATTAGTCATTTACGTAAAATATTGTTTAAAAGTTTCAATTTATGACAAAAATAATATCTCAACTTCAATTATAGTTTAATTGTGAAACAAATAAGACCACTATATAATAAGGGTAGGTTTAGTAGCTTGTCAAAACTTTGTTCATTAATTTAAATTTCAATTTATTATAAAAAATATTTTTAAAATCCAACCGGATAAAAACCCAGAAAGCCAATTGATTGGACTAATCATATCGGATTAGACCGAATTTTTTCTTTTTAAAAAATATAATTATTTATAAAAAGATTTAAAAATATTTAATTGATAAAATTATATAGAAAGTAAAAATGCATTGAAAAAATAAATCTATATTCAAATTTCTACTATAAATATTTAATTTTAC
>CANXYI011357479.1:0-25933 GCA_948208565.1 Hura crepitans | reverse complement strand
TCTTGGTAGATTCTCACCGAGATGAGCTAGGTCAAGCGGGACAAACCTCTTTAAATTACCGAATTTGATTTCTCTATTTATGCCCTCTATTTATTACTTTAAAGCACTGCATAAGCTAGATTTCTTTTTATTTGAAGATTGAGTTCTTATAAGCAACCTGATTCCTTCTTCGGTTACCTTTTGAAACCAAGAGACAGAAAAGCATATTAGATGTAGGATTTCTGTACCTTCCTGCTATGAAAGGATAGCCATTTGGGTGTCCTTCAGGTGGCTGTCCCTGCAAGCCAGAAACAATTGAGGCCATCTCTCTAACTATGTTTGTATCTTCACTGTAACTCTCATAACATCTTCCCCATCGAGGATCCTTAGACACCTGTCAGCAACAGTTAAATAAATTCATTAAATATGGCAATTTACTATCAAAAATATAGTAAGAGACTTGTTCGTCTCTTACTATCACTCAGTTGATTTGGATTCTACAACTTCTCTTACAAGGAACAGGAACAGATCAGGTAGCTAACAGGTGTTGTTCTATTCTGATTTTTCCCCTTTTCTGTCACAATTGGCGACTTTAACAAGCAGTATAACGGGTCATTTATCACTGGTATCTTATTTCACTCCCAGATGGTTAAATAATTCTACAGTGCTTCCACTAGTAAAACTAGAGAACCTAAGAAGAACAGCCAATGTTACAATGAACAACTTACAGCGATACAGGGAGCAAAAGTGTATTGAACGCCACTTGCCCTAGTTTCAAGAGCTGTTGCAGCACCTATTCTTTTCACCAAATTTGGATCCCTATACAACATTTGGCCATTAGTAAACTTGTTATTGAATTCAATGGGACTCTCTCTCTCTCTCTCTCTTCCTACAAACCTTAACTGACGATGTAACAATATGCTAGCTACTCTAATTGTTCAAAGAACACCTTCAGGAACTCACCTGGTAGCTCCAAGGCTAACATTATGAGGAAATATTGTAGCACCATAGACATTATTATTACCATGGACAGCATCACTCCCATATATAATAGGTATACCGAGTCGAGACTCGAGTGCCAGCTTCTGAAACCCATCAACCATATCCGCCCAATCAGATGATAATGCATTCTTAAAGGGTGCGCTACCTCCAACACTAAGCAAACTCCCTAAAAGAAAGTAGTCCACCACATTTTATGAAAAAATTGCTCAGAAGGACAGAATTTATACATAACATAAACATTAACAATGGAATGGTTAATCTCTTCATATGGAAAGAAATGCAGAGGAGGATAGAATATATACACGACACAATCACGCACACTGAAGTGGGTAATCCATTTCTTTTTCTCTATCATTTCAAAAACCATTAATTAGCTACAGAAGATCACCTTCTTAATAACTTCAAAAAGTCCGATTTATGAAAAATTCTTAAAAGAACACAACTTTCACATAACATAATCACTCACACTGAAATGGGTAATGACTTCTTTTCTCTTTCATTTTGGAAACCCATTAGTTAATTAATAAATACTTAAAAGGACAGAAATTAGACATAACACAAACACTAAGATTGAAACGAGCAATCACTTCCCTTTCCCTTTCCTTTTAAAAACCCATTAATCAATTACGGATAATTACCTTCTAAATAACTTCCAAAAACTCCAATTAAAGAAAAAAAAAGCTTAAAAAAGGACACAGCTTCCACAAAATATAATCACTTCCTCCGTACCCATGAATTATTACAGATGATTACCATCCAAATAACTTGAAAAAGGTC
The DNA here is from genome assembly GCA_948208565.1 of Hura crepitans. Classification (NCBI taxonomy): domain Eukaryota; kingdom Viridiplantae; phylum Streptophyta; class Magnoliopsida; order Malpighiales; family Euphorbiaceae; genus Hura; species Hura crepitans. Next base: position 24,175 of record CANXYI011357479.1, on the reverse strand, counting down.
CAATTAGACTGGTTTTCCGACGGAATCACAAACTTAAAATAACATATCATCGTATGCCAAAATCCGAATTATAGGTTTTTAAGAGAGTACCAATGCCCAAGTCTCGAAGATAGTAAGGTGAAGCGGTTCTGCGTTCGAGCTGAGTCATCTGGGCAACCTTCTCTGTCAAAGTCATTCTTGAAAGAAGATCTTTAACACGGGCTTCTACAGGTGAATTCGGATCTTTGTAAATGCAATACTCCATCTTCTTCAACGACTCACTGAGCTCTGCTACTACTTCGAACCGAGACAGTGGCAAAACGATACAAAATGATTTTGTATGGTTGAAGATAACAAGTTAGGTAGAGCAGTTTCTTTTTTGTTATTTTTATAGCGGGAAGTCGCCCACTTGACCCACAGTTGATGGAAGTGGAACATTGGCTACCGGCCAACAACCCCCAACTTTTAAGTTTATTTATTTATGAAAATTCCAGATTTAAATGGAATATGGGATGCGATAATTTTTTATATTAATCAAATAAAAAATGAGTTTTTTTTTTTAAAAATTTTCATGTATAAAATGATCAAAGTGTCAAATTTTATAAAGGAAAAAGGCCTTTGAATCTTTGTTTTGGTATTATTTTAAATTTTAATGGGAATAAGTTGCAATGTTTTTATTAGTAATTTACAAGTACCAAAAAAAAATTTATTAAATATGTTAAAAATAATTATTTGATATAAAATCTGTCGACCATTGAAATTTCTAAACTAAATTTCTGGGAATTTTAACATAATATTATTAAATCTATTGTTAATTAGAAATATGGATTCAAAATACTGAAATGTACACTCAAAGTTGAATTTTTTTTTTTCATTGAAAAATACCATAAACAGCATAGAAAGAATACTAAATCCGTAAACAGAATTGGAAATCAATTACAAAGCTAATCGACTCATTTATTGCCGTAAAAACTGAACAATCTGCATCTAACTATCTTTCCTAATCAATTTTATAATTATGCTATGCCCATGATTTCAGATTTTTCTTGCATAGATCGATCCATTGAATGTTAGATTGTCGAGAATGCAAAATAATAATTAATTTGCATAAAATAATGGATTAGTTCTGTGATGGTTTATCTTCCATTTTAATTTCAGCCTTAACAGCAGACTCGAATTTGTCATTTTCGAAGTATTTCTTCCAGAACCAGTGTTTCTTCCACACTCTTTCATTCATCTCATCGATGGGGACTCCCTTTGTTTCAGGCAGGATGAAAATGGCGAACAGCCCCATCACAACGATCGAAGCCGCGAAGAAGAAGAAGATGGCGGCTCTCATATGGCAAAGCATAGTCAAGAAAGCTTGAGCAATGAGGAAAGTGCAGAACATGTTCATACTCACAGCAAAAAAGAAACCTGCACTTCTTGTCTGTAATGGGAAGATTTCACTTGGAATTAGCCATCCAAGAGGACCCCAAGACCAGGCAAAACCCGATACGAATACACAGATCAAGATGAGTACGACCTTTGCTGACTGCTTTGATATTACGTTTGTTGATTTCAACTGGGTTGCAAGAATTCCTCCCATTACAGATTGGGCAATTACCATCTGAAGAGCTGCTTCTATGAGTAAAGCTCTTCTTCCAATTTTATCGACTGTAAGAATTGCAATTAAAGTTGCAGCCACATTGATTGAACAAGTGATCACAGCTGATAAAAGTGAAGCATCACTCCCAAGTCCCATTGTCTGAAACAGAACTGGGGCATAAAACATGACCACATTGATGCCAGTGAATTGCTGGAACACTTGAAGAATGGTGCCACAAATAAGTTGAGGCCTACTGGACCTTTTCATCAGTTTCCCAAATGGGTTTTTCACTTGCTTTGCTATTTCAATGGCATTCGTAATCTCTGCATATTCCTCTTCCACACTGTCAACACCTCGAATCTTCCTCAAAACGCGGAAGCCCTTGTCCTGTTTTCCTCTCTCTATCAGGCTAGTTGGAGTCTCAGAGATAATAGCAGAGCCAACTAGGAGAATTAGAGCAGGAAATGCAGCTCCGCCTAAGGAAATTCTCCAACCATATGGATGCTTTTTGGATGTGAAAAAGTTTAAAACATTAGCTATCAGAATCCCGATTGTGATAAGCAACTGGAAGCATATGTTTAGGCCTCCTCTGTACTTTGCTGGTGCAATTTCTGATATGAACAATGGCACCGCCTGCATTTTTTTTTTCTTGCATACATGAGAATCAATAGGCAAACAATTGCTAAACTAAAAGGAAATGAAAAAGAAGATTTGATTACCTGGTTACCAAATCCGACTCCGGCCCCGAGGAGTAACCTTCCGGAAATCAACATGGCAAGATTTTCAGCAGCAGCAGTCAAAATAGCTCCAACAAGAAAGAAGACAGAGGCGGCTTGAATGACGGGTTTCCGGCCACATTTCTTGCAGAAGAAAGAGGCTACAAAACTAGACAGAATGGCAGCAAGATAGAGTGAAGATGTAAAAAGCTGAAGAAAATGATTATCATATTTGCAATAGTTATCTTCTCTTGCTTTGTGCTTCTTGACATATACTGTTGGAAAGAACTTCTCCAAGAAATCATCCATTGATGTTACTCCTCCTATACATTAACATTCATAACATTAAAACTTCTAATCAACAGCAAAAAAGCATAAACTTTATTATGATTACAGAAAAAAAAAGTACCCGAAATGCCAATATCATAGCCAAACATGAGACCACCAAAAGCTGCAATTACACTACAAGTAAGAACCTGACCGGTGAGCCTGGCGGGAAGGTCTTTGCTACCGCCAGAATCGACCACGATTTGTCCAGGCATGGTTTTGGTACACTACTGAACTTTGACTATAGTATATGGTTATAATTGCTGACCTGAGTATCGATTATCCGGTTGTGATCATACATATAAAGATTGAGAATTTGAAACTTAGTGTTCCTAAAATCTCTCGGATATCAGCTTTTAATGGATAGTAAGTGTCATGCTTTTCATAGTTAAAGTGAAGTTTCGTTAGCCGCTGTAACAACTGATCCACAATTCTTCGGACCTCAAAAAACGGTTTGAAACAAACTGACCTAACGGATAATTAATAAAGGTTAGATATTTAGTAATTCTAATGATATCTGTTTCAACAATGCATTTTATTTCCACTTAATGAAATGCCATTTTCTATATATATATATATATATATAAAATTCTAATAATAAATAAACAACTAATTATAATATTTCACTTCTTACTAAAAAAAATGTGTATTACTGAAACTTAGAAGAATGAAAATTAGAAGTCAAATGTTTTTTAAACTTGAAAATCCATAGGCTGGAACATATATTTTTTTCCTAATCTTTTTATTCTTTTTATACCATCCGAAATCTGTTAATATGACTAATTTGAATGCGTGTCAAGTAAATTTATAGAGGTAAATGGACTAATTTTAGTTATGGAGTATATCCTATAAAATCTACAAAATAATAAAAACTAGAAATGCTATATTATTGGAATGCAACGGATAAAATACATTAAGTTTGTTTTACTAGTTAGAGATGGTAAATTTGGATTTTCAGATTTTGTTTTGGTGTAACAGAGATATAAAATTTTACAAAATTAGATCTCGGGCATGAGAAAATAAGATTTTGACTAATAAGATTCAAAATTGAATATAAAACCTTTAGGCTTCAAATGCAATGAAATGAACTCACTGGATGAGTATTGTCGGGTCTATTGCAATCTGCAAGCACAATTTTAAGAGCTAGAAATTGCACAATTGCCTCTTATCACCATTCATTTTTAATTAATAAACAGAGGAAGAAAATTGGAAATAAATCCTGATATCCTTTCAATAACCATTAAAACCAGAAAACAAAGAGGAAAAGAAATGCAGAAAAAGGTGATTTGGACGTCTAAAGCAATCTATAATTTGATCATTTACTGATATTAAGTTAGCTTTTCCTGCTGTTTTACTTGGAATTTGTGCTGTCCCTTGCCAGCGTCGTAGTCCTTGAAGTATCTCTTCCAAAACCAATGCTTCTTCCAAACTGTGTCTATCATTTCGTCGATAGGGACTCCTTTTGTTTCAGGCAAAAGGAAAATTGCGAATAAGCCCATGACAAACAGCCAGCCAGCAAAGAAGAAGAAAATCCCAGATCGCATATGGCATAACATCGTGAGAAATGTTTGAGCAATGATGAAGGTACATAGCATATTCATGCTAACAGTGATGAACAAAGCAGAACTTCTAGTCTCCAATGGGAAGATTTCACTAGGAATTAACCATCCAAGAGGACCCCAAGACCACGCAAATCCAGCTAAGAATACACAGATCAATACAATCACAGCTACACAATAACTTCTTGGCACAACATTTGTGGTCTTCAGGTGTACTAAAAGAATTCCCCCAATTGCACACTGAGAGAAACCAAAACCATTATCAGTCAATAATTCCATTACAATTACATGGAAATTTGATCATACCTGAGAAATAAGCATCTGAATTGCAGCTTCAACCAGCAATACTCTTCTTCCAGCTCTATCCACAACTAAAATTGCAACCACTGTACCAATTGGTTTAATAATATTAGCCATAACAGCTGACAAGAGTGAAGCATTATCCCCGAATCCCATGGTAAGAAAGAGCACAGGGGCATAGAACACAACAGCTGTGATGCCTGTAAATTGCTGGAAAAATTGAAGAAGTGAGCCACAGATAAGCTGAGGCCTATTGTACTGACTCATGAGACTCCTAAAGGGATGTTTGACTTGTTTGGCCATTTCAACAGCATCCAAAATTTCTCTGTACTCTTTATCAACATCATCCACACCTCTGATCTTCTTCAGAGTTGATAACCCTTCTTCGTTCTTTCCTCGCTCTATAAGGCTAGTTGGAGTCTCCACAATGATGAAAGAACCAATGAGGAGGACTAAAGCAGGCACAGCAGCACCACCCAAAGACAACCTCCAACCATATGGATGCAACTTTGCAGTACCATAATTAATAATATTAGCAGACAGAATCCCGAATGTGATCAGCAACTGAAAACAAATGTTAAGCCCTCCTCTGTACCTGGGGGGTGCAATTTCTGATATAAAAAGCGGCACAGCCTGAAGATGGCATTTTCACAAATACTTAAAAGGCATCCAAAGCTAAATCACACAAAATGAAGGGAGAAAAAAAAAGAAAGAAGAAACTTTATTAATATGTTTGTGTGATTTTTGTCACCTGGTTACCAAATCCAACGCCAGCACCAAGAAACATTCTTCCAATAATCAACATGGCAAGATTCTCAGCAGCAGCATTCAGAATAGCTCCAATGAGGAAGAAAATGGAGGCAACTTGGATTGTGGGTTTTCTTCCAAATTTCTTGGTTACTATAGAAGCAAAAAAGCTAGCAAAGATGGCTGCTAAGTAAAGGGAAGATGTGAAAAGCTGAAGATATTGATTGCTATATTTGCAGTAGTTATTTGCCTTAGCTTGGTGTTTCTTCACATAAACAGTAGGAAAAAACTTCTTCAAGAAACTATCCATTGATGTCACTCCTCCTAAAATAAAATAATGAAAAAACAATATAACTACATAAATTATGAAATTTTATATTCATGGATTTGATCTAAATACAGATTTTGAGAAAACAAAAAAAATGCAAACTTCAGATACCAGAAATGCCAATATCATAGCCAAACATGAGACCACCAACTGCTGCAATTATGGTGCAAACAAAGACTTGTTTGGTGAGCTTGGCGGGCAAATCAGCAGCTTCGGAGGTGATTAAGCCATCAGCCATGGTTGAAGGATTTGCTTTCCCACTTCACACTATGAACGAAGAACAGTGTGGATTTGGTAATATATGCAAAAAAATGCAACCCATTATTTACTGTTAAGCTCGAAGACTTTTCGGCTCAGTCCTGGCAAGTTGCAAATCGCCAAACAAGTGAAGAAGCCGTTGTTTCTTCGTTGACGGGTCAAACTTTTGCTCGCGACCTACCGGCCCAATTTTTTATTGCGACTCGGCTAAATTATAACAGCTTTTTTTCTTGGACTGAATTTTGAACTGAGTTAGCGGTAAATATTTGATCGATTTTATTTAAAAATTAATTAAATTAAATATGTATATTTTAAAAAAAAAATAAGTGAATTGAATTTTTATTAAATATTTAGATGTTAAAAGCAGTATCATTTTAAAAAATCGATTATTTTAATGTTTATCATTTAAAAAATAAATTTAATAAATTAAAATTTCTTAAAATCAAATAAAAACATAAAATAAATTGAACTAAATAATTCAATTCGATTTAAGTCATTCCTGATAAGAGTTAACTTTTATTTTCTTCTAGCCCCGGCGGACCCAAATAAAAATCATCAACATGATTCCGCCACTGCTTCTAGCTTAATATAATATACATTCTCACTTTAACATGTTATTACCAATTTTTTTAAGTAAAATTATTTAGTTGTTAAATCAATTGAGCAATTAATTTAATTTTTTATTAATAATAATTTTTTAAAAAATAATAAATTAAATAATAATAAAAATAGATAATTCATAGACACTACATGATCTCTTAATTAATTCCAAGAATTGAATGACACCAATATTAATAAATTTAGAAAGCTACTTGCATATTACTCCTCTTTTCAGAAATTTGGGTTTATTCACTATTAATATTATTATTTTAAAAACCTATTATTGCATCATCATCATCATCAGTAGATAATTACTTGACTTTATGCATTATTAATATTATTTATTTTTAAAAAAATTATTATATCATATCATCAGCCAATCATTACTTGCCAAATTTTCTTTTTTAGAAAACTTACCATCAACACATTGGCACTGTTGATAAATTGAATTTAGGCATCAGCCCTAAATTGTAGTTAAAAAAAAACCATTTATTAATTACAATTTTAACTACTTAATTTAAAAATTTTCTTATTTAAAAAATTATAAAATATTCTATTTGTAAAAATAATTTTTTATAATATATTTTTTACCTGACTATGCACTATTATCTTAATTTATCAACAATCTCGTGCGCCAATTGATTTTATGAAAATTGTTGACGTGGACTAGAAATTGTAATGCACAAGTGTGAGTGGAAATATCTTCTTCAAAGCTACAGTCTTCCTCATCAAAACCACGCATTTTAAGCTAGTACTACTATCATTATTAAGATTTTTTTTATTTCATTTTATATCTCGGGAGTGTTTAAATATTGATTATAATCGAATTTATTGAAATTTTTTATTTAGTTTAGCTATTCAATTTTTTTATTCAATTTTAATTTTTATTTTTTAAATAATTCAGATATTTTGATTCCATTCATTTCGATTTTAAGAGTAAAAAAATTGAATCAACTAAATAGTATTAACAATGTATTTTTCTTTAATGTAATTAAACTTATTTAAATTTTAGATATATCTCTCAAAATTTGAATAGAAATATTTTAGTTAATTGAAATTTCAAATGTACATATATTTATATATGGATTGTACACCGAAGCTTTCAAATTCAGTTTAACCGAAAATTGAATTAGAGCAAATGTAAATACCGATTGAATTTCGTTTGTATATAACTATATTCATTTTCAATTTTGATTCGATTCAATTTTAATTCCAAATTAACCGACACACACTTGATATTAAAAAATATGAAAGGAAAAGAAGGAAAAAAAAAAGAAAAAAAAGAGTTTCTGATGTAAATTATTTCTGAAATTTACATTCGTTTACAATATAAGAAAAATCGATGTAAATTATTTTTGAAAAAGATAAATAGATATATTTAATATTGCATTTATGAACAAGTTTAATAGCAAGCTGTGGTTGATATTTAATTTAATAGCAAGCTGTCGTCGATACTTTGCAGACGTCTGTACGTATATTATTATAGATGGTCCCTTAAGTACCGTACACTCCATTTATTCTAAACATGCGCGCTACCAATTTATGGAAATCTTACTCTCAACAACATCTAATTTACGGTAAATTCGCGTTAATTAATGACCGTTGTATTATAAAATCAGCTTCGTACAGCTACTAATTATGGAAATCTTAAAATCTCAAGACACGGAATTTGATTTATCCGATTGTTTTTGCATGAAATCCTTCAGTTCCTTAAAGAACAATGTGGATTCTGGCAAATCGATGCCCCAAAATCCATGGATCGTATAAGGATATTCCACCAAAATTACTTCATTTCCTTCCTTCTTCATCCCTTCATAGTACCTTCTTTGCCATTCTTGCAACAAATCAAATCCTCCAATTACCAGAAGTATGGGAGGAAACTTCACGCCCGAAATATTATCCGCCTTGGGTCCGAATACATTTGCTGCCGGGTGCTCCCGATCAGATCCTTCTGGTAAAAATGCCTTCCAAAACCAATCTGATCGCTCCAAATTCAGAACCGGAGCATCGCGCAATCGGATCTCCGGTTCAGTCCTTTCTTCTCCGCCGAAAAATGGCTGTATCGATACTAAGCCGATTATCTTCAGCTTCTGGAAGTCATATCCACTAGCTCTTACAGCAGAATGGTGAATCAGATTCCCGCCGGCGCTATCTCCGAGTAGAAAACACCGCTGTGCATCCGCGACAGGAGGCAAGTAACTACCGAAATTCTCATCCAGAAATTTCAAAGCATCAAAGCAATCATCGTACTGGCACGGAAACCGATGCTCCGGCGCCAGGCGGTAGTTGATGGAGGCGACGATGCAATTCAGGCGAGAGGCAAGCAGCCGGCAACAAAACTCGCAGGCAATGGAGTCTACGTTGAAGAAACAGAACCCTCCGCCGTGCATGTAGATGATTAGAGGCACGGAAGTGCTGGTAAGGGCGGAGGTCGGGATGTATAGGCGGAACCAGAGGTCTCGAGAAGCGTCGATGATGAAATCGGAAGTTTTAACGCCATCTTTAGGTGTTTCGGATGGCGGGAATTTGTAGTCGAAGAAACTCCAAAGACGGCGGTTGACAGTGAAGTTACGCCGGCAAGAGGCTGAAACGGCTTTGGAAAATATGAACAATGGAATCCGAAACTTCCATGGGAGGTTGAGAGACATCTGCGTTGGTGATACTCTTGTCTCTCTCTGCTTTCATTTATGCAAATATGAAGGATAAACAGTGGATTTATAGGGGAAAATAAGAACAAGGAAATAATAAATAAATGTTTTTAATTGAATAAATTAGTTATATGAGAAATTGAATTCAAATTAATTAATTTTTTTATTATTTTATGTAAAAATATTAAAATAGTATAATTTTAATATAATACGATATAATTTTAAACGTTAAAATAATATTATTTTAATAATTTAATTGATTTAATTTTATAATAAAAAATAAATCGAATCAAATAAATTAAAATTTTTATAAAATTAAATTGAATAAATTATAAATTTTATTTTATTTTCGATTTTGCTCGCGCACGGGTGGAACTACTGCATCCTCTCTCTTTCCCATAGTAAGTGTGCCGACGAAATTGGATGGTTTAGATTTTTTCAATTAATTTTTGTTATTTTTTTATCATTTAAAAAATTAAATATTTAAAATTCGATTATGCCAACTAAGCAGGCTCTAATTATTTTTTTTTTAATCAAATGGCTCCTATAAATTTAAGCTATCAACCCATGGATTTATTAATGCCTACAAAAGTTAACACGTCACTGAAATTTAGCTACATACGTTAATGTCCAATTTTTTGTTTTTATTTTTATGGATATATACATGAATTGGGTTAGTGCTCATTTTGATTGTCTTGGTGTTTCATAATCTCCTAGCCATTGAATAAAAATTTTCGTTGATTAATCGAATCAATTAACTAAAATTCTTCCAGTTGACTAACTACGACAATTCAACTTTATTATTGATTAAAATCCAACCTTTAGAGGTAAGAACGTAAACTGCATTAATGGCGATTCGCTTCTGGGGCGGTCATCCTATCTCGAGAATCCGAATCCCTTTCTTGGCTTCCAAGAAAGCAGAATTTGAAACTTCCAACTTTCATGAGTTGGCTATTAATTTCTAATTTTTCTGGTTTAATTGTCATCAATAATAATAATAATAATTAATCCAAGTACGAGTAGGACTCGACAACGTAAGCCAAGTAGTAGTAGGATTTGCTTTCCATTGAATACATTCTTTTATTTAAACTCGCATTCTTTTATAGCTTCACTCCGATTTTTCTGTTTTCACCCTCTTGGAATCTTCAGCCATGGAGTCTACTGATCTTAGTCTCGATTTGATGTTTGAAATTCTTTCCCGTTCGTCCTTTAAAACGCTAGCAAAATGCAGGCTTCTTAGCAAAGCATGCAGTCGCCTCACCTACGAGTCAAGCTTCATGAATCTTCATTGCAAAAGAACCAACACTCTCTCGGGTTTCTTTACCCAAAGCATGAAGCACAACGAGTATTATTCTGATTTCGTTTCTATTGAAAATTCTGTTTCGAATTATGATCTTTCACTCGATTTCTTACCAGTCCCTGTAAGTATCAAAGCTTCGTCACTCCAAGGTATTCTCGTTTGTGTGGGTCGAGGATTAAGAGACCGGAGAATTCCTAGGTACTATGTCTGCAAACCTTGTACTAAAGAATGGCAGATTATTCCAAATCCTAAGACAAGATATGATACTATAAGTATTGGCATTAAGGTTTTAAGATCATGTCCTTTGCATTACAAGATAGTCAGATTTTCTAATCCTAAATTCTCCTACAGTCACAAGTATCACAAATTCAAGTACCTTAGGTGTGAGGTTTTTGATTCGATTTCCACAGAATGGAGGCAATTAGAACAAGTTAAATTAGCATCTGGCGAGTACATTACTTACTATACTCCAACTGTTTCTGCTTGCGGCAATCTCCACTGGCTTACAACTAAGAACAATGTCTTTGAATTCGATGTAAATGGCGGCAAGTACAGCATTTTCCCACTTCCTTCTTCGGTCTGTGACTCTAATACCTACTCTTTGTTGTTGACAGAGTATGAGGGGAAGCTTGGGGTGATATGCATGGAACAAGGGAGAAGCTTTTTTGAGCTGTGGGTTATGGAGAATTATGACAAAAAAGTATGGTCCCAATTGAAAAAAATTAACATGGAATGCTTAAGTAAAGTGAAGCCTCACACATATCCTATTGCTTTCTACAGTGCCGATGTTGCAGTTATGAAGGGATTTTACGAGGTGATGTTTTTCAAGTTCGAGAATAGTACTACTGAGACAGTGAGACTGGAGAATAATTTCAAGTATGCAGAAATTTTTCCGATTCGATCTGATTTCGAGCTTTGTGATCTGGGCAATGAGTTTTTAAGAGAGGGATGCATAATTCGTTGGTTGAGTACTAGTTGCATTCCTTTCCTTGTTTTTCTGCTTTTGCATTGTTTCTTAATTTTCTTGTGTTTTACCTTGGATTTATGAATTATCATCTTACTTAATTTCTGTAATTCCTGTACCATGGAAGTATTTCTTATTCTCAAGGATTCAATAGCTTAATTATAGGAATGTTATTTCTATTTTTTTGTTAGAAAATCAGAATATTAACAATGCAAGGTCAATAAACTGAAAAAGAAAGATTAATAAATGATATGCCACAACCCATTTTCAGCTCTCTACGATACATGAAGCTTCAAAATTGGGCTTTCCAATTGCTAATCTTAGTAATTAACCTATAAAAGAAATATAAATCTGCTAAATTTTCATCTGTTTAAGTATACTAATTCACATATTATCAATGATTGTATTGTTTGTGGATTTATCACTCTCAATTCCATCTTCAGTTGAATCTTTTATTCTATTATTAGCCTCTAATGGCGCAGAATCTTTAATTGGGTGCAATGGGTTGTTTTCAATTGCATCTCTAGATTCAGATTCAGTGTCTCTGATGGATTCCAAACTGTGACCCTGATCATCCATATCTGAACTTTTATCTCTACTTCTGGATTCATTAATGGCAGTAGAGTCCTGCGATAGCATCTGCAAATATCGATGTTAAAACATATCATAATCCTAGAATATAAAATTGGCGTAGAACTTTCAGAAAGAATTGCTTTTATACAATAGTTGATATCAATGTAAAGACTTCATTTACCTCTTCTCCAACAGCGACATCATCGGTTTCATCTGCAGGTTTTAATGGGTTCCCATCATTACTATCTTCTGTCAAATTATCGTGTTTGCCTTCTGCATCTTTTACTTCTGAATTGCCTTCATAAACCTGTAAAATTGTTAATCAATGGTGGGATGACATAAGCTCAAAGGAACAAAGCATATGCAAAAGTATTGAGAGTACTTGAAATGGTAAACTAATGCTACCTCTAGTCGTAATGGAAGTAGAGGAATGTCCGAATCAGCACGTTCCTCCTCATTTTTTGACTGGTGAATGCTAGATTCTGAAACATCAGTGTGCGTGTGTTGATTGAGATCGAATGGTGTTGGAGGCAAAGAAACCTGATGTGGTAAAACAGACTTGGGAGATAAAGACGAACTCGAGACTGAAGACACTTGATCAACTTCCAATTCTTGCTGTATGCCTGATGTAGAGGGACCGTCATCATTTGGGTTCATTGCAGAAACTTCAACTTCTCTTCTACCTTTCTCATCTTTACCATCTTTGGTTGGCATTAAGCTGTATTTACTTTCCTCGGAACTCTCATCTTCTATGGCTGCCACTGCAAGGTCTACAATGGCTTGATTATCAAGGGACTTGTCATAATTTCTTTCGCAATGCTGGCCAGATTCTGAACTTTCTTCCTCGGCTCTTTTTGATAACTCTGATGAAATTTCTTGCTCCATAACATTATCAAGATTGCTAGCTTCTTGTGCAGTTTTGTCTGGAGAATCTGCTTTGGTTTTCTCATCAGCATTTGACAGATACTGAACTTCTTGATCAGTGGACCTTTCAGTTTCATCATCATTCATGTCAACTACAGAATTATCCATGTTGGAACCAATTTTCACCTCGTCTTCTTGTTCAAGTGTATTCGATGAATCACTCTCAATATGGCCGCTATATTTTGAGATAATTTCCTCAGCAACTTCTGAAAGATCACGGGAAACTTCGGAAATGACGGATGCTTGTGGCGCACTATGCTTGATTTTAACTGGTTCTTGGTCTGGGATATCCACAGTATAAGTACTAACCTCCTCTACAGGCTGCTCAGGAGAGTTCAGTGAGTCGCTCTTGATCTGATTACTGCTTTCTGAATTTCTTTCATAAAAAACAATGGATGTTTCAGGCACACCGTCTGGGATTTCAATTGACTTCTGGTCTTCAAGATCAGCATAAGTATGAACTGGAACATCTGCAGTATAAGCAATAGAAACCTTCTCAACAGACTGGTCAGGAGAGTTCAGTGACTTGCTCTCTATCTGATTGCTACTTTCTGAATTTCTTCCTTCAGGAACGGCAGATGTGTCCGGCACACCGCTCATGACTACAATCGAATTTTGCTCTCCTAGATCATCGTCTATACGGACAGGAACATCCGTAGTATAAGCAATGGGAACCTCCTCTACAGGCTGCTTGGAGGAACTTAATGGCTTGCTCTCAATATGATTCCTGCATTTTGAATTAATCTCCTCTTCCGATTTTGGTAGATTAACTGCTACTTCGGAAATATTAGATGTTCCAGGTAAATCGCTCGTGACTTCAGCTGATTTCTCATCTTCTAAACCTGTGTTAATTGGTACATCCACATTATAACTAATGTTCACCTCATCTGCAAGCTTCTCATAAGAATCCATTGATTCCTATCGCAAAACCCAGAAAAATACACTGAATTAGTGAGCGTAGGAAGATAATCTAATGCATAAAAAATTAAAAGTTACTGACAAACCTTTGGATTTTGGAAATGCTGCTCCTGAAGTGAATCTTGCAAAATGATTCCTGCCATTGAACTTTCTAATTGGACCGAATCTTGCAATTTACTGGCTACTTCTTCACCATAGGAGATCATATGTTCAGAATTCACTGGAAGTGTTCGATCGGGTTGTGTTAATTGAACATGAACATCTGCTGTATCAGCAATATTCGGTGGCTTGCACTGAATCTGACCGCTAAATTCTGAGTTTATTTCATCAGTTGGTTCTAAAAGACAATGGGTTACTTCAGAAATAATAGAAGTTTCAGGCATATCACGCATGACTTCAATTGACTTCTGATCTTCTAAATCATCATATGCATGAACAGGAACATCTTTATTATGAGCAATGCTAACCTCCTCCATAGACTGCTCAGGAGAGTTTGATGACTTGCTCTCAATTTGATTGCTACCTTTCGCATTTATTTCATCAACTAGCTCTCTAGAAATTTTAGGCACACTATCAGTGACTTCAATCGAATTCTGATCTGCTAGATCATCATTTTCAGAAAGAGGAACATCTGTAGTGTGAGCAATAATAACCTCCTCTACAGGTTGCTCAAGAGAGTTTGGCGACCTGCATTCAATTTGATCGCTTCTTTCTGCATTTATGTCATCAACTAGTCCTCTGGCTACTTTAGAAGTAATAGAAGTTTCAGGCACATTGTTTGTGACATCAATCAAATTCTGATCTCCTAGATCGTCATTTCTGAAAACAGGAACATCTACAGTATGAGCAATGCTAAGCTCCTCTACAGGTTGTTTAGGACAATTTGAAGGCATGCTCTCCATTTGATTGCTAAATTTTTCATTTATTTCATCAACTAGTTCTCCGGTTACTTCAGAAATAATAGAAGTTTCAGGCACACTGTTTGTGACTTCAATCAAATTCTGATCTCCTAGATCGTCATTTCTGAAAACAGGAACATCTACAGTATGAGCAATGCTAACCTCCTCTACAGGTTGTTTAGGACAATTTGAAGGCATGCTCTCCATTTGATTGCTAAATTTTTCACTTATTTCATCAACTAGTTCTCCGGGTACTTCAGAAATAATAGAAGTTTCAGGCACACTGTTTGTGACTTTAATCAAATTCTGATTTCCTAGATCATCATTTGTAGAAACAGGAACATCTACAGTATGAGCAGTGCTAACCTCCTCTAGAGATTGCTTAGGAGAGTTAGGTGACCTGCTCGCCATTTGATTGCTACTTTCTGCATTTATTTCATCAACTAGTTCTCCGGGTACTTCAGAAATAATAGAAGTTTCTGGCACACTGTTTGTGACTTCAATCAAATTCTGATCTCCTAGATCATCATTTTTAGAAACAGAAAAATCTGCAGCACGAGCAGTGCTAACCTCCTCTACGGGTTGCTCAGGAGAGTTCGGTGACCTGCTCTTGATTTGATTGCTACTTACTTCATTTATTTCATCAGCTAATTCTCTGGCTACTTCACAAATAATAGAAGTTTCAGGCACATTGTTTGTGACTTCAATCAAATTCTGATCTCCTAGATCATCTGTTTTAGAAATAGGAACATCTGCTGCACGAGCAATGCTAACCTCCTCGACGGGTTGTTCAGGAGAGTTCAGTGACGTACTTTCCATTTGGTTGCTACTTCTTGCATTTATTTCATCAATCAGTTCTTTAGTTACTTCGGGAATAATAGAAGTTTCAGGCATATTATTTGTGACTTCAATCCAATTCTGATCTCCTAGATCATCATTTTTAGAAGCAGGAACATCTGCAGCACAAGCAATGCCAACCTCCTCTATGAGTTGCTCAGGAGAGTTCAGTGACATGTTCTTGATTTGGTTGCTACTTTCTGCATTTATTTCATCAACTAATTCTCTGGCTACTTCAGAAATAATAGAAGTTTCAGGCACACTTTTTGTGACTTCAATCAAATTCCAATCTCCTAGATCATCAATTTTAGAAGTAGGAATATCTACAGCATGAGCAATGTTAATCTCCTCTACAGGTTGCTCAAGAGAGTTCGGCGTCCTGCTCTCAATTTGACTCCTACTTTCTACATGCATTTCATGTTCTGAAGGATCACAGGCTACTTCTGGAACAGTTGAAGTTTCTGGCATACTGCGTGTGACTTCAATCGACTTTTGATCTTCTTGGTCATTGTATTTATGAACAGAAACTTCTACATAACTAATGTTCACCTCATCTGCCGGCTTCTCAGGAGAATTCATCGAATCCTATTTGAGAATACCCAAAAAAGAAATTTCGTCAGCGAGTACCAATTACTTTCAGCAGTTTATGCATAAAAACTTGAAGTTGCTAACTAACCTGTGGCTTCTGCAAATACTCCTCCTGAAGTGGTGCACAAGAAATTGATGAATCTTGCAAGTTTCTTCCTTCCATTGAACTTTCTGGTTGGTCCAAATCTCGCAGCAGGTTGGCCGCTTGTTCTTTATCATTGGAGATCTTCTTATCAGAATTAATAGAAAGATTTTGATCCTTTTGATTTAACTGAATTTGTGAAGATGATGGAATTGGATCCTCAGGCTCCTTGTGAAAACTTGAAAAGTCTCTAGGAATTTTTTCACCATCGAATCCATACTCATCTTTTAATGTTTGATCATGTCCTACTCTTGGTGCATAAGGCGAGGCACCCCACATTTCATCACTACCAGAAGTAATTTCCTTCTCTACATCCCCATCATAAGTCAATGAATCTCCATCATTAGACGAAGCAGATCCATCTCCTGTCACAGGAGGGGAACCGACTTCTGAGACTTCCACTTGCATATCAGAACCAATGGAATGGGATGGGGTGTGCCAAGGCCCATTGTTCGTATAAAGTAAATGATTCTCTAAACTTGACCTGTCAATTGTAGAAGGACTGGCAATATGAGACATTTCATTAACAGCTCTAGCTTTGGGAAGTGGGCAAGGACCTGAACTTTGGTTAGGACTAGTTACTGCATCAGGAAATCTAAAAACAGGAGGTTTTATATTGGTCAAGCCGGAATTTCTCTTCGCCTCGATCCCCAGTTCGTTATCTTCTGATAAAGGAGATGCATCTGACTCACCTTTGCCATGCTTAATCTCTTGCATAATCCCCATTTGCGTTTCAGTTTCTTTACTTATGCTCGATTCCATGCCGACATTCTCCATCTCTTTTTCCTCTACAGGTTGGATTTTTACCTCATTGGAAGCTCCGTGGTCTTCTGTGACAAGATCAGTAACACTTAACGTACGTCCAATGTTGTCTCTATCTTGGACTTGTGCGCGTGCTTCTAACCAGTCAGGATCTCCCTTTCCTGAAAAATTTTTACCGATGAAAAAAAAAATTATTGAATAAGGAAACGAAAGAAGAAAATGTTTTCTTACCCATCTGCTCTTTAAGTCTTGCTTGGCTTGCAATGTCATTCTCGTTGAGCTTGTCTTGAAGAGGGAAAGAAGTTCCCAAACTGAAACTTTCATGCCTGCAGAATAATATTTCTTTCTGCTGAGCTGCCATGAATTCCTGCTGGAAACTGTCTGCCATGAGATTTGGTTTTTCTTCAAGGGGATCATAAGGAAGGTCGAAAGGGTTTCGATTCTGTAATAAAATTGAAGGTGCTGAACTGGGAATTTCCTCGTACGGGGTATTAGAAACATCGAAAGTATTGCTTCTTGCAATCAAAACAGGAGCCACTGGAATAGAAGCACTATCGTCGACACTACTTATCTGATATTTATCCGTTCGCATTTTGAATGATTTTCGTGCTCTTCGTTTTGCGATCAGGCTTTCGAGCCTTTTGTTTCTTTCTATCTCGGAAAGTCCAAGATCCATCAGATTCTTTTGATCATCTTCAGTCCATTCCAGAGCTTTAATCCTACCTTCTTTTGTCTCTTGATCTTCTTCAGAGCTCAAGCTTTCGTTTTCAGTCTTACTGGCCCAATCAGATTTCACACTCTGGTCTTCCATTCCAGTCTGAGCTGAAATATCAGCAAGAGAAGAATCTTTTTTCTCCTCCACAATTTCTCTCTGTTTTTCTTGAATCTTGGCAGGGTCATCTTCAGGAGGTTTCGACTCTAGTAATTCAAAATTTCTGGCAGAAGTGTAAGTTCGTCTAACAGACTTGCCATCTTTCCTCCTCAGTTTACCCGGTGCCACTGCATCAACCTTCTTCTCATCTTTAACCTCAGCTTTTTCGATCTTCGGTTTTTCTAAACGCCAGTAAAATCGGACGAAAGCATAAGTGCAGGCAAGGAATGGGGAAGAGAAAGTCAAGATAATGAAAGCTTTAGGAAGAAGGAAGTATAGAATAAACCAGGATACTAATACAACTGAAATGAATGGATGCTTTTGTACAAATCTTGAACAAATGTTGAAGGAAAATTTGATAATCGTCATTACAAAAACTTGAATCTTCTTTGAATCGATACCCATTTCTTAGTTTGTTTTTTCAGAAACAAAGAATATATTTAAACACATTGATACGATATATGATTGGAGAAACTGATGCCTTCAAATACAGGCAGATTCACATGAAAATTTTCAGATTTTGAGATTGGTATACATGCGAAAAAAGATCAAAAGAGGATGATAAAAGAGAAAAAAAGAACTCTGATAGCTTTGGTTATGGATATTTTTCATTTTTAGCAATCTTTTGTCTGGTTGAAAGCTGTTGGAGATCCTCTTATTTAGGACTTTGGAATTGCTATTTTTACGGTTGGACATGTATTAGGCGGTTGTTTGAGACTCTGTGTATCTTAAACTAATCAAGGGAGAGAAGTTTCAAGAACGAAAAAAGGTCAACATATTTTTAATTAATTATTCTTTTTTTCTCGCATGTTGACAGTAATAAATACATACAAATTTAAACCGTTGAATTAAAAATAAAAATTCATTCAATGGTTAAAGATTTAGAATTGAATTATCGAAAACCAACAAATAATATGTTAAAATATACACAAAGGAATGAATTCATTCATGTTCTTATTAAGAAATTTTTATCCAAATAGCACACAAGTAAACCTCGAAAGAAAATCAGACTGTCCAGAAACTAAAACTTGTAAAGGCCAACGTCCAATTCAAGAGAAAAGTACGTAAAAATACACTTATTTGTAGTTAACAAACACCTAATCCTACTACGAATCAGAAAAAGAAAAAAAAAACCCTAAAGAACATAAGAAACTGATCCATCAAATGTTCAACATTCAGAACTACTTCCATTCTTACACTTGTAAATTATTTAGCTTTGGTCTCCTCTCGTCAAAGCATCGTCAGCATTATAAAAACCAACAGGTTTCGTGTTACTCTCCACCTTTGTTGAGTAATTGTCGTAGTGCTCGTAATAATATTTATTTTAATTATTATTTTAAATATATTGTATTATATTATTACAGTTAATTGTAAATCAACTTTTTATTTGATGATTAATTTGATTTGTTTGCATCGTTGCTTTATTTTCCTTCTCATTTTGTCTTCATTTATCCTTTAGCAATCTAAAATTACTCTTCGTTAATATAGTAAATTATAGAAAATAATACTATATATTAAATATAATAAATAATACAATTTATTCAAATTATAAAATAATATAATAAAATACATAATGATACGTTATAAAAAAAATGATAAACAATAATCTAAATAGAGCTAAGGTTCGGTGTTAATTGTGCGCCTTTTAGATCGTATTCTTATCTTTGAGAGCGAGTATTCAACCCATTCGATTCGAAAATCGATCAAATCGAATAAATCAAATTTTTCTTAAAATAAAAACAGAAACATTCGGTTAAATTATAAACTGAAGTGGAAAATTCAGTGCTTAAACGGGTATATTAGGGAGAATGCACCCTTTTCTGGAAGAAATAGCTTTATATGTTCTTAATTTCCACATAATAGAAAATATTAAATTATAGCTTGAAAAAGAATGAGATAAATATGCAAATAAGTACTCCGGACATGGACAAAAATGAGCTTCACTCAGGGACCGATATTTTTGAGAGGACCGTACTATACTCAATTTAAAAAGCACAATTTATTATTATTAATTTATTATTTATTATTTTTTAATTCATTTTAATCTTTAAATATAGTTCTTCCGATATGATCGGGTTAAATCCAAATTGAGCCCAGCAAAAAAAATCCGAGCGTTTATGTGGTCCTTCTTGCGCCAATCAGATCAAAATCGCCCCATATTTCACATCATTTTATACGTGTCAATATCGCAGCCTCCTAACTCTAGCAGAACAATGAGCGCAACTATACACAACCCAAACTCCAATGCCTGATTTGAAAAATCCTGTTAACGGAGCCGTTAGTTTCGGTTTCTATTGAAAAAGCCAAATAAAAATAAAGCACAAGACATGGGACTTCTTGCTACCTCATCCTTTACTAGAAAATTTTAATATATAAAAGGTTTCCTCAATTTGTCTAAATTGATTGAATTATTATTTACTCTTTTAAATTAAATAAAATTGTACAAAACGTGTTCTAAATGATCACAGGACACGGAATCATATATTAATATAATACGAAACATATAGGCATAAAATTAAATAAAATATAAATTACATGTCACTTGCTTCTTTAAATAATAAATAGTATAATTTATAAAATAATTCGAACTCCAATTAATTAAAGAGTAAATTGTATAAATGAAAATAAGTTTAAAATGAGTTTTATATATTAAATTTTAATTAAAATGAATAGAATTGAAACTAAAATAAATTCAAAGAGGAGGAATAAATAGAAATTTGAAAAGATAAATAATTAGCATAATTATTAAATTTTCATGAGCACTACCATTCCACCTAAAACTTCATAAGCAATGTTTTGAGAGCTGAATTTTTTTTATAATTATATTATATAGGGCCAAAATAGAATTTAAATCTTTAATAAAAAAATAGTTAAACTTTCCGTTGATTCTTTTAAGAGCTAAATTCGCTATAATCTTGAATCACATTCTCGATAAAAGAAATATTTTTTTTGGAATAGTGCTTAACCCGAATTATTTGCACTGTCATCTTTTAACTATTCATTTTGTATTTATTATATCATTTAATTTTATTCAGTATTCAAAAACCTTTTAAAGGTTAAATTTTTTAATTTTAATTCTTAAACTTATTTTTTAAAATTTCTTCTTAAATCTTTTATTTTACTTCCAATAATTCTTATCAAAATTATAATACCAATGATTTTGAGTTTGTTCTTACTAAATCAATTTAATATAATTTTTCTTACAAAAATCGAAATTGACACATTCGAAGTTATTAATATCGGATATTTTATACAAATTTCTTAGAAGTGAAATAAAAAATTTAATCATCTATGTTAATGTTTTTTGTTTAATTTTTGATATTCGATCAATCACTATAAATTTATTAAATTGATTAATTTAAAATCAAATATTATAAAAATAAAAATATTTAAAAAATTTTTTTTTCCGTGCACATGCATAAAATCAACCCAATATTCTCCTTAAAATTTTCTTTCTATAAAATTTGATGGATTTTTAAATCCCCTTTGTCCCTCACCCATTGTATTGAATAAGTGCGTCCTTGTCCAAGGCGACCAGTAGATAAGGATAACAAAATTAAATAAAAAATTAAAAAGAGAGAAATAATCAAGTACAAATCTCGAAATGGAAGGCAAATTGGATCTAATTTAATCCAACGGCTCACGTTCAACAGTGACATCTCCCTCGAATCTTAAAACTCGCGGCAATGTCATCTTTCTCCTCAAAAATCTCGTCCCCGGAGATAGACTAACATATAAATAAACCAAACGATTTTCTGATTTCTCATTATTTTTTTAAAAAATTTTTCCTGGTTATGTACAGAGATCATGTCATCCATGGTTCAAACTCTAAGGCCAATTACGCATTCGAGATTCCAAGTTAATTCCAATTCTAATCTCCATTATTCTCTTGGCTTGTCCTTCTTCCGTCACCAGTCTAGGGGTTTTCTACATCGCAATTCGCATCGTTTTGTCTCGCATCCGCTGTCGTTTTGTAACAATTCTGCGGTACTTACTTCGAAAACTCTACATCATGGAGGTTGGGGAAGGGCTCAGAAGATAGGGGAGTATAGAATTTTGGCTAATTGTCAAGATAGTGATTCTTCTACCGCAAGTTCCAACGAGAAAACGACTGAAACCGAAGGGCAAAAAGTGAGTAATAATCCGCAAGATTCGGGTCCGAAGCAGAGGGGGGAAAAGCAAGGGAAGAGTCAATGGTGGTGGTCGAAAAACCAGAGTTGGAAATGGCAGCCTTTGATTCAGGCTCAAGAAATTGGCGTTTTGCTTTTGCAATTAGGGATTGTTATGTTCGTAATGCGTTTGCTTCGCCCAGGGATCCCTTTGCCAGGGTCGGAGCCCCGGCAGTCGACGACTTTTATCAGTGTGCCGTACAGTGATTTCTTGAGCAAAATTAATAACAATCAGGTGCAGAAGGTTGAGGTTGATGGGGTTCATATTATGTTCAAATTGAAAAATGAGGGCAGCAGTGTTCACGAGAGCAGCGAGGTGGCTAATAGTAAATTTCAAGATTCGGAGTCTTTTTTGAGGAGTGTGGCGCCTACTACCAAGAGGATTGTTTATACAACTACTAGACCCACTGATATCAAGACTCCCTATGAGAAAATGCTCGAGAATCAAGTGGAATTTGGGTCCCCTGATAAGAGGTCTGGTGGATTCTTGAACTCGGCTATGGTGAGTTTTCTTTGGTGCTCTGGTTTTTCTGATATATAGTCGCTGAAGTACGTGTAGTTAGTGTAGACTTAGCTCTTGGCGCAAAGAAAATATTTCTAGTTTCTCCTGCTTTTCCACGAAATTGGTGGGGAATGACTTTTGCCTTTCTAGCGAAATCAGAAAAGAAATCCAACTTTTTTTTTTCTGTCACCCAGTTTCCTCAAAACGGACATATATATTTTCCATGTTGAACGTGTATGATTTTTTGTCTAGGAGGTATTAGTCATGCCACTAAATGTTAAGTTCTGAATATTAGATACATTGCTGTCTTCAAGTTGATTATCCAATTCGCCATCTCAGGAACTGCTATCCCTATGGCCGATTCTGCTATTGTTAGTCTGTAATTGTTAGTATGACAGGCCAGTGTTTCCGTCAAGGTTTTCTCTCTGCCCTCTTGTTTATCACTTTTCTCATTTGAACTGTTGCATGTGTGTCTATTTATGTTCATAACTTTGATTCAGGGTTGGAAAAGCTAATTTTAAAAAGATTATGAACTGAATTTACGCGTGAACTCCTCATAGTTTAATTAGTTTGAGATAGTTTTTCTTTTTGAAGTTGTGCGATGTTACTCTGCAGTTTGTACCTCATATTGGGTTGTATATCATTTACTTTTCATGCAGATAGCATTGTTTTATGTGGCTGTACTTGCAGGGCTGCTTCACCGTTTCCCTGTCAGCTTTTCTCAGGTGCAAACTATTCTTCCTTTTGCTCTACCTCGAAATCAATGCAATTTAGTAGGGTTCTGAGTCTGTAAATGCTTTTTTGTGCAGCATACTGCTGGTCAAATAAGGAACCGCAAGTCTGGGGGTTCAGGGGGTGCCAAAGCATCTGAGCAAGGGGAAGCAATCACTTTTGCCGATGTTGCTGGTGTCGATGAGGCTAAAGAAGAGCTGGAAGAGATTGTGGTATGGTATCTATATCTGTTTATCATACTTGATACTTTTATCCTATCTGGTGTCTTAGCTTGTCTTTATATAATTTGGAATTTCTTGTGTTCACTGCCCAGGAATTTCTTAGGAATCCAGACAGGTATATAAGACTTGGTGCTCGTCCTCCTCGAGGTGTTCTCTTGGTAAGCTTACGTTTTCAAAACTCCTGTTTACAATTTCATTGGTAAGCTTTCAATTTTATTGCATAAAAACTCCTATTTGCTGAGGACTCAAAGGTTATATATTTTGCATTGTTCATTTGCTTGAGATTTGTGTGGTGGAATTGGTTAACGATATGAAATAGAATATATTCATTTGCAAATTTTGTTCCAATCAACTGCCTTTATTCCATTTTTGTATGATGATTTACTGGAATCTGGTGCATGCATAGAAGAGAAAAGATTGCATATGAACATGACTTTGCCTTTCTTGTAGGTGGGTCTTCCTGGGACTGGCAAGACTCTTCTAGCAAAAGCTGTTGCTGGAGAAGCTGAAGTTCCATTTATTAGCTGTTCTGCAAGTGAATTTGTAGAATTGTATGTTGGAATGGGTGCCTCTCGTGTTAGAGACCTCTTTGCTCGGGCAAAGAAGGAGGCACCATCGATAATTTTTATCGATGAGGTAAGATTATAGGAGAGTTGTTGAGATGGGGCACCATGCCTTTTACTAGGACTTCTCATTCTTTATCATTTTTTTTTTTCTCCCCTG
>CANXYI011357316.1:0-17341 GCA_948208565.1 Hura crepitans | reverse complement strand
ATTCACATGAGACTAATCTTGGTGCTAAGCTTAGGTAAGATCATAGATGGTTATAATAATAATAATAATAATAATAATAATAATAATAATAATAATAATAATAATAATAATAATAATAATAATAATAATAATAATCATAATGATGATGATGATGATGATAATGATGATGATAAGTGATAAAGATCATAACAAGGAAATTAAAAGTATAGTATGTCAAACAAATAGATTTGAAAACCTAAAATGGGAAGTATGTAAGTAGAAAAAAGAACTTTCTTTATCTAAAATTTAAAGAACATAACATGGAGTAAACATCAAAGTATACAACTAAAAAGTTATCATAAGTAATGACTCTCATGCCTTATTGTATTGCTTTAATGATAATTTATGATCACAAACTGCATTGAATTATTAAAAAATGAATGTATTTTGAAATGATAAATGATATGGCCATTGTAAATGCCTAGGTAAACCTTGAGGGTCATTAGAATACTAGATAAATTGGTTAGCCAAGAAAGGATATTGTTAGTAGCTGTGTCTTAATTGGCTCTATGAGCTTATTGGTTTTTAGGGCTATGCCCTCATTGGATTTAGACACTTTGTGTCTCATTGTTCACATATGATGGTACTTTGTCTATCACTTAGTGTCATATAACAGATACTTTGGTGCACTTTTTACCTCACTTGGTTTCATATGACAGTTTATTAGAATTATCCTACTCAATTCTAGTCTATAGCATGAATTATTAGGGCAACATAATTATGAACTAATACAAGTAATGAAATCTCAACAGTTTTAAAATGACACTAAGTATTCAAATTGTTAAGTGATACAATTATGGTAATTAAATTATACTTTATGATATAGGATGATACGCTAACATAAGGAACTATGTCCAGATGATAAGGAAATGATGATTTATGTAAAATGTATTCATTTATTGTCTATGATCTTATAAATGATATCATGAATGAAATGAACTTTCAAATTGATATTTGAATGAATTAAACTTCCTATATAGTAAGGTAATCTATACATATTGTTTAGGAAATAAAAATAGTGTATATATGTGTGTGTGTGTGTGTGTATGTAAGGATGATTGAGTGTGTAGTTTGCATGGAGAAAATTTCATCACACATGTTTAGATCCCGAGTAAACTGACTAATGGTAGATGCTGCATTTGAAGAAAACCTTACCATTGAAAATTGGTTTACTTGTAATTTGATGATTAGTGTATTAATTAGTACAAGTGTATGTATATGTGAATAAAGCTTATTATTAGTTTGATAATAACATAATATTCTATTAAAGAAAATTTGATAATAATGTAATATTCTATTAAATAAAATTTGGGTAAGCTATGTAATAGTCAATATTGAGATGTGAGCTTAAGAAAAGTGTTGTTTATTGTGTTTAAAAAGGGTATTATGTTGGTAAGAATATTGTAGATAGATAATTTTAGTAGTTGATTTATCTGTAGTTTTCATTTTGCTTAGTGCTTCTAGTATAGCTTTTATGCTACCTTATTTTTTAGAACCATGAATTCATTATTAACTAAGAAAAAAATAAAGATAGATTATTATTGTATGGATTGTATAAGTCGAGTGTTTTATGCACCAAATATGGCATTCATCATTTGAGATCGACAATGAAATAAGTTGATAGGTGTCACAAATCAAGTTTGAGTATTAATTTTTCATAATCATTAACAAGTTTTTGTATAATCAATTATTCAAAAATAATAACTAAAATGTTTTCTAATAAAAAATAATAACTATAATTAATTGTAAACATTAATGTCTTTTATAAATATCTTTATAATTACTTTAAATTAAATTTTACCTACAATAAAAGTAGTTCATTGTATTTAATATTTTTTTTGTAATCAAATAAATTTTAATTTAATAATATTATAATAATCTTACACCCTATTTTTTAGGAATTTTGTATTAAATTTATAAAAATAATGTTTATTGATTTATTTCAAAAATGTTTTATAAGAAGTAATATTATTATTAATTTTTGCACGTGTAATGCATTTGCATTATAAAATTATAAATGAGTCGAAAATTTTTTTAGACAAAATTAACTCCATAATTTTATGTTATCAATAAATAAAAATTAAGAGTTTTATAGAGTTTAAAGTTTAATAATGATCATAATTAATAAAAAAAGTTCTCAAATAAAGAGTTTTGCTTGTGGATAATAACAAATATTTTTATAGGCTTTTAAAATGGTGAAAAAATATTTTTATATTTAAATCATGATTTTAGGAAATTTAAATCATGTGTTCTATAAAGATAGTTAATTACTAGTATCATTAATTTTAAGATGAATTTGACTTCAAATAAAAATTTAATCATAATTTGAAAACATAATGACCCTATATCCTTCATGTATTTCATAACAATATATGAAGTAAATTACACAAGCTATAAAGAATATAAAGAGAAAAATTTGAAAACAATTATGTAAAGATGTCGATAGTTGCAGTGAAAATAAATCAATAAAAATGTTATAATTCCATATAAATGCAAGTAATAAAATGGAATAAATTTTTTTGAGTCGTACAAAACAAAAGAAAGGGAAAAAGTAATTGTAAACATCAAGATTTTGGATCTAGAACTTTTCCATGAATTTGGACTTCAACTTGACTAAAAAGCTCATAGTGCGACCTTTATTAGAGAAAAATAGAGATTTGTGTTGATATTGGAGTGCTTAAACCAATAGGCCTAAGGTCAAAGCTTGACATTGATTGCAATAGCGGTATGGGGCAAAGCCCCTATGATATAAACTCACTCATTTTTAGGCCAATGATGATAGCTAGAGACAAGCACAAGTAATAAGGTAAGTAAGCTAAAACGTTGGTCTGTACGAACCAATAGCTAGTAGGTGTGATACCCATCACCTAACCTGGTAGCCAAATCCAAATGAGAGATGGCACATTGTGACCCTTCCTACCCGAATCAGTACCAGTCAAAATAAGTGATGACACATCAACCTATTTTACCATTACTTATCTATTTCTTGATCCTGTGGTTACATCATGAGCATTGGGGGCCCATGAGTAGCTTTAAAACTAATATCATGCATACATATATATTTATGTTGTTATTGTTTCTCGACAAAATTTTGATAGCATAACGGCTATTCGATAACATGTCCTAAAATAAACCAGTGAAAATAACACTTTTATAAAATTTTTAACTCAATCTAAGTCCCTTGGGTCCTTCTAACCCTCAAACATCATCAATTAGCATACAACATTATTAGTCACATCTCAATTACAACAAGTATCACAATCCTATCATCATTCTATAATAAACATACATCACATGGTAACAATGTACTACTAATATGATCTATTAATTTACATGAACATGGTACTAAGATGAGTTACATATACATACTAGTGTGTCGAACCCACTCCTTATAGCTTTACATATGAGTTCTATCTATTAGTGATACATCACATAAAAAGGAAAACATATTATACCAAGCTGAGGCTGTCTGGATGTACTGCACTGCTGCTTTAAGGTTGAAGCTATAGCTATCTATGACCTACACATCAAGAAAACACGATGTGCTAAGCATAATGCTTAGTGGTGTATTTGATAAAACATGTGCACATTAAATCACGCAATTATGACATTAAACATTTGCACTTTTATACATGTTTGTATGCTTTAGGTTTATTTCTTACTTGTGTTATCTCTAGTTGTTCTAGTCTAATTATCTCTTTATAGCTAATCATGCATGTCACATTTTATATTGTTAATCCCATTAAGTAATGATATTCCTATTAAGTCTTGAGTCATTTGCCTAGTGTTCACTTATACTGGTGTGCACATAATATACTTTTGTGTCATGTTAATGCCATTCATGCCACTTATACTGGTGTGCACATAATATACTTTTATGTCATGTTAACGCCATTCATGCTTCAGTGCATATTTGAGAGGAAAGTATCCAAATATTAGATATCGAGGCCAATTGTGTAGTGGTCCACATCTAGGACCTCTATGCTGCTACACTAGCCAGGTAACCAGATATCAATATGTAAAGCTCCAATACAATTAATAAATATTGACCCAAAGGTCTTAATCTTGACTATGAAGGTCTCCTGACCACAGAGGCCTCAAGTCCTGACCATATGGGTCTTCTGATTATGTAGGTCCTAAATCCTAACCAAGATGGACTCAAGACTTAATCATAGAGGTCTCAATCTTAACCACATAGGTCTCACTATTAACCAAAAAGGTTTTAATCTTGACTATAGAGGTCTTCATAGGGTAATTTGCAATAGGTAATTAGGCACCAAAATGCCCTACCAACTACTTTCTCCTAATTAATCGATCAACCTATCCAGTGAATTGTCTAGCGTATATGGGCCATTAGGCTCTCATTCAAATTGTTTATCATTTACTTAATTCATTAGTTGAATTTTGATTACTTTATAATGCCTTATCAACATTGTCATTATACTTTACGTTACGAGACCACTATATACATTGTTACCTCAATTTGTTAAGGGACTTTGCCACACTCATATCTTCACTTCTTCATCTTTAATACCATATTTATTTACCAATTATGGTTATCATTATAATGTCACAAATTATGTCACAATGCAAACTTATGTCTTAATGCAAGCTTATACGTACAAGTTACACATCACATACATATTTACATGTACATGCATATTATTTGTCCTATATATACATTATTTCATGCCAACCTTAATGTACATTCCAACATAGTTCCTAACTATTCATTTTAGGTCATTATAATCCAATATACACCTATTATACAACAAATTAAGAAAATTATTGCTACATCCCTACCTATTCCATATCATGTTCACCATTTTCAATTCTCCGTGTTTTGTTCAATTTTCATCCGTTTTTCATTTTGTCAATTTTATTGGCATTATTTAAACTCTAAAAAACCCTATTGACAATTTTAGGGTTACACTAACCCTTAAATGTGACTACACTCCAAAATGCACCTATTATGGAAATCATACATCTCAAGGAAATAGGCACAAGTTTCATCGAACACAATTATATAAATACTCTATGCCATCTCGAGATTAATTCTACGACTTCTTTTGGCCTCAATTTTCATGCTCTTGCTCATTCTCTAAATTCCATAATATATCAAAAATTAGAAAAGTTCATACAAAAGTAGATACATATCCAATTTCAAAACTAAAAGCATAGCCATGATCTAAAATGTGTTTACCTTGAAAAATACTTGATTTTTGAAATGGGGCCTGGTTCAATTTTGGTGTTCAAAACCTTAAACCATAAAAGCTCTAATGTCTCCTTAAAAGCTTTATTTTTCATAAAACTAAGGCTAGAATCAAGCTCTATGTGTCCATGAGATTGATTTCCATATAAAATTCATAGGTTTTCAGTATTTTTTAGGAGAGAAATGGAAGAAAAATGGAGAGAGGAGAAATGAAAAGAGTGGTGTTGGTTTTTAGGCAAGAAGAGGAATAAGATGGGCTTATTTTGGTATCATACACTTACACTTAATCACATTTATATTAAGATGATGGATGGTCCCGATCATGCCTCGTGGTGATCAAATGGCCTATATTAATCCTATTTACATTTTAACTTCAAAAATACAAAACAATTCATATAAGTCTCTAGAAATCATGCTTTTAGTGCCAAAATTAATGATTTACACAATTAAGGGACCCCTAAAATCTCGAGTCCAAATTTCAAAGGGAACTATGTTAACCATTCACTCGCATAATTAAGAAATTTTGATTAAATATCAAATAACCTCAGAAAATTCCAATTCCTTCACTATTGGATTATTTAGAATTATTTACCTTTAAGGTATGCTATTTTTAGGTTCATCTGGGCACGTCCCAGGAAATTCCTGGAACAATGTGAACTAAGGTTACTATTCACTAGATATCAGTATAAAATAATTTATTGGTTCTACTAAAAGTTCTAATTATTTCATTTTCATCATTATTTTGCCCGTTAAAGTTTTATGACTAGTACTCCCCTTTGACCTCTTTAGGGTGACCCAATTACTCGAAAGATACTATTCATGCCTTGGGAATTACTATTCATAAAATTGAGATTCTTGGGCATTACAGTAGGTTCACATGGGCTAACATGTAGCTAACCTAGAGATATAGAGCCCATGTCCTATGGTCTACCAAGGCAACTAAAGCCCAAATCCACATAGACATCTATCCTTAAGTATAGGTCTAAGAAAACCTTTTTTAAAAAAAAATTCAATATTCCAATTCGGACTTTAATTCTTAATCTAACTAAAACTAGCCTTTAGTTTAATGGGAGAACCCTCATAAGACCTTATAAATACCCCTTCTATTAATGTACTTCATCACTAATAAACCATACAAACAACCATAAGTTATCAAGATTCAACAAAGAAAACTCTACAATAGGATTTGCTCTACTAGTTTTAAGGTCCTTACTAAAAATTATTATTTTTCTAAAAGCTGAACATTTGTCTTGTTGCTTGGAGCATTAATCAAGGTAAGATTTGAAGCCACCTTTATCATTATTTTTCAATTTTTTTTAGGTTTCTTAATCGAGGATCTCCATGATTAATTGACATTTGACATGATTCGTTATAATCCCCATGTCATTTGTAAGAGTAGATTAATATTTTAAATTGTTTCAATCATTCAAAGAAAAATTATAATTGCACTTACTATCTAGAATTTACTATCTATATAGACCAATGTTCAATAAAAATTTTTTATTTATCATTGATATTCAATTTTAAGACTTATTTATTGTTAATGACATATTTTTCATCTCTATTAACTACTATAGTATGTTATTAATGTGTATTTATATTAAATATATCTTTTAATATGTTTTAATCATTCTATTATTTAATATGCATGTTATTCATATTCTAGAATCAACATTTAGTCCGCACAGACTCCCTTTCATGAGAGTTAGTTTGAACGGACATATATTTTGAATGTATGTGTTTCATATACAGTCCATATGAATGTAATCATGTTAAAATTATGCATATGCTTCTTTTCATCATTAATTATTTTAGTCATCATCTTATTTATTACAATTGCTTTTGTAAATATATATATGACATATACTATCATCATCTAGTTTTGTATAATTATTAGGTCCTATTAGACCTCTATTTGTCTTACAATTAGCTTTATTTGAGTTGCATAAGTTTAGTCATTCATACTAGAGATGAAGTCCATAAAGACCAACTTAGGAGGCATATATAGTCTGCATGGACTAACTGACATATAAATGGGACCATTTATATATTTTTTGTTTATTTGTTTTGGTTTTGTGCCTTTTAATTACTTCCTTTATTTTGTGTTGTAATAGGCAGTTTAATCAAGTTATGTTATAAGTAAAAGCCTAAACTTCACATCAAGAACTTTTATACATAATTAAATTGTGTTTTCTTAATAAAATGGCTTTAATTTTCTTTAATAAAGTCGCATAAAAATGTATTTTAACAAAGGAAAATCTCTTAAAGATAGTAGTTAGGCAATTATTGCCAATTCCTATAGAATTATAGATAGTTGTCAGCTTAAATAACAATTAATGAATGGCCTAGTTTGTGAATATACAAAATATATTTTGAATTGTTATATATTTTAATAAATGTAATTTAGTTTTTATTAGGTGTAAAGGTGATATGTAAGCTTTATTAAATGTAGTGCTTACTTACGTGATACAAGATTGATAAATATTATAATAAAAAAGGGTACATTATTAAGGCATAAATAAGATCTGATTATGAACCCATGCTAGTCAAAAGTTCAATGGTCCTAGTGTAGAGCTAGGTAATAACTCCTAACACAATTATTTCAACCAGAGACATAAAATTCTATAGTGGCAACTCTACTAAGGACTAAGAATTGAACCCAAAAGTGCCTAAATAATATACCTTTTAATATTCCAATTTTCATATGTCCCATGCTTCTCATTTTATATATTTGTGTCCTATCTTATCCTATATGGTGTTGGGAACCATTAACCTATTTTTCATTCAAGAATAGGGAATTGCTAGCATGTCCATCACTCACAAGTTTTATACCTCAGGTATGTCAAATGGTGAACTTGACCTGTCTACTTATCAGAGCCACTAGCCTTTTTAAACTAAACCATGAAACCCATATAATTAAGATTAGCAAATTCCCCTAGGTGGTATGATCTTAAGTGTTTACAATTGCATTGTGATAGTATTGTGGGCCTATTACATTTAACATTATTTGAAGTAGGGCCAAGCCTATTGTGCCTTTTATCTGGAATGAGCCTAGCCTAATTTCACTTCAAATAAGACTTTAATGTTATAAGCCATTATTCTTACATGTGCTTAAAATACAAGAGATCATAAGGCCTAGTTTGGCCAATAATCAAACCTAGGCATCCCCTATTGATGTTTAGGTAAGATCGCTTAAGAAAAATTGCTAAGACCACTTGTGTAGGAGTAATAAGGTTGTAAGGCTTATTGCTTATGTTTGTTCCTATACACGCTAACTCATTTCCTTTTTTCTTTTTATGTACACATGCATAATATTGTAAATCAATATTGTACCTACTCTATGACATGAACTTCATGGCCATGTATCCCTACATATTTCATTTATAACTTAAGCTTTTTATTTTCCATGCATGAATCTATGTAACAACCTTGTACATATGCATTGTAAACCCACCTTGTCTAGATTTAACTATGCCTCATATTAACTCATATGACACTAATTGTATTAATCATGCTGCATTAGAGGTTATTTGATCATGCATTCTTATACTTACAATTATCACCATAATAGATACATACACACATATGTATACATACAATCCTAATAATATGACCATACATCAACACACATCATATTTTCTACCTAACATGTATATCAACATACATTTTCTATACATATATCATGACTAATCCTTTGTTTTGTAGCCACTATTGATCCATCTTCAATTTGACCTAACAATACCAGTAACTATGTTAGGAGATGAAGTAGTGATGAAAGCCATGCTAACAGAGATCCTTTAAGATATGAAGAAGAGAATGATAGTTGCCATGACCAATGCACTATTAAGTATCTATACACAAGGAGATAAAGGTTCAAACTTTTGCCAATAAGAATAATGGGAAAGAAATGGCTAATGAAGAGGACAACTAGGTTTCTAAGGAAGAGGTACCACTTGTTAAATGTAATTATAATAGGGTTCCACTATCCAAGTATGATAAAGAAGATCCTATCAATAAGCTCAATGAAAAATTAGAAGCCATGAATCATTTAGTGACTAGGGATAAAGACATTGACCTAAAAAACATTAGCTTGAACCCTGATCACACCATGCCCAACAAGTGCAAAATGCAAAGTTAAAGCAAGTTTTATGGTACTTTCAACCAAAGACTCCTTTGAAGCAATATACAGTAGTTATAAGATTGACTTATCTATTGAAAGCACAAATATTAAGCTTGTCCAACATGTTTGTAAGTGGGCAAGCCTTAGATTGGTACCATAGCTTAGAAAAAAAGGTTAAAATGAATTATGAACTAACATTTATGTTTTACAAGTAGTACTCCAATTGTAATGACCAAAAATCCCAATGTTATGAATAGTACTCCTCTAGACATGAATAGTATTTCCTGAGGTCTCACTACTCTTATTGAATAGAAGTATTAATCATAGCCTAATTTTAGGTGAAATTTGAAACAAAAACAAAGTCATTTAGATTTTAAAAAATAATAATTAACTTTGATGGTAGTGTTATGTGAATAGTGATCTAGTTTTAGCATAATGATAAAATATTCAAATTTTACTTAGAAAATTTCAAAATTGATACAACATAATACTCAAATATTCCAAGTAGTCCAATGACACTAGAATTGGAATTTTTGGATATCGAGAAGTATTTTTACTAAATTAGTTAAAGATAAAAAGTTATGTTTTAATCAATTTTTTATGGTTTTCAAGCTCAAGTTTTTAGTGGCTTATAGGGTATGGTCGAATGAGAAATTAAAAGAGTCAATAAGGGAATAGTTTCCTCAACCTCTCTCTTTTTCCACTATTCATGGCTAGCACCTCTTCTATGGAGGTTTTCTCTATTTTTGGTCCTTCCTTTAATTAACACCAATTTATGCTATCAAAACATAAAGTTAGCCTCTGTATAGCCTCTAAACACCAATTGTAGTAAGAAATCATGAGAAAATTGAAGGAATTTCATGGTTTTAGATCATAATGAATAGCAACCTCTTTTTTATTAGGTATGCTTTTTCGAGTTTCAACATTTTTAACTTTTGTAGGTGCCTAAGAGCAGTCGAATTTTTACAAAATGAATTTATATTATACAATTGAGTCGGGCAACAATCAAAATGATATGGGTAAAAAGAGGGGGTAATCAAGCTTAGTGGTGTATTTTGAACTTAAAATAAGTGTAATCATTGAAATTTAATGTGTGTGTGTGAATATGTATAATTATATGCATGTAATATGAAAAAGAAGTGTGATATGTGGCCATTAATGAGCATAAATGCTTATCTTTATTCTTAGGTGAGTTGTATGGTGTGATTATGATGCCTTAAATATGTTGAATTATATGGTGGATGTATGATGGGAAGTACGGTCCAATAGCTTAAGGTAGATTGGTGTGTGTGAATTGTGTCTTATGCATGCACATTGAATTGTTAGTTTATTAATAATGCTATATAACCATTTGAATATGGATTGACAAATAGGGTTGAATGAATATTTTAGAGGGTTCATGCATGATAGCCAAATGGTAGTATTGTGTAAGGATGCATGATTAATGATGTTCATTAATGCATAATGAAATGTGTATACATGTATGGTAATCAATAAATACAATATCATGTGATAGTGTATGGAACTAATTAAATAGGTATTTTGTGTGTGTATAGGCTATGGCCGAATAACCCAAGAAATAGGGGTGTATGGGTGTGTTGAGTTATGTATGCATAAGAAGTTAAATTTCTATAAATGTTATTATATGGTATTATGTAATGTGCATAAGAAATGTTAGTGTGTGTTATGAATGTTTGGGTTGTGTTATAGCTTAATGGGATGCCATATATGATGACAATTTTGAAACATGTTTTTATGTTATGCACATTATTAAAAGTATGAGTTATGCTTGGTGGCTTATAGTTAAAATATCTTAAGTGGCATGAGTAGTCATGATTGCAAGACTAAGATAAGTATGATGATTATGGAAATGAATATGGATTGTAGATACCTTACCCTTTTAGGCCTATAATGATAACCAAAGACAAGCTCAAAGCAACAATATAAGCCACTTGGGAACCTAGTCCGCATGGACTAGCATGGTATTGGTCTACCTGAACATAATGCCACTAGGTCCATTCTAACCCACTTAGACTCTATCAAGGTTAAGGCCTATGGTCTACCCATAAAAACCAAAGTTCATGTCTACATGAACTAACCTAAGACCTGGCCCAAAGCCTATAAATTGGTGGGAAAGCCTATAACCTCGATTCGTATAGACTAAGTAGCTCAAGTTTGCATGGACTTGCAAATAGAAAGCTTCTAGAAGCAAGAACTTCCTATTCAGACTTTGTCTCTCAATCTTAAAGGATTCTACCTCTTTTAGATGGGAGAGACTTCCCCTAAACCTATAAATACCCTCTTAGGTATGAGAAAAGGAAGACAATTTGGAAGAGCCAAAACCCTATTATTCAAGAGTCTAGGAGAGGACTCTAATGCAAGATTCGTAGTACTAAACTTTAGCCTATACTTAAATCTTCATTCTTTCTAAAATCCTACAATCTTGTGTTATTGCTTAAGAGCTTCTTCATAAGGCAAGATCTAAGGCCTCCAACTGTACATACATTATATATTTATATTGTCTCATATGGACCTATGATCACCCATGATTAATCATAAGTGAGGCAATTCTATGTAATTCCCATATTGATCATAGGAGTAGGTCATTGTTCTATGCTATTTTATTATATATATTTGACTCTTGACATGATGTGATTATTCTATAATTTTAATCCTAATTGCATGCATCTATCTTCATGCATGCTAATGTCTACATAGAATATATATGTTGATATATGTGTAATTGGACATTCATGCAGACTAATAATCAACACTATTTTAATAATATCTTAAGTATAGTGTATTATACTCACTATGTTTAAAATGTTTATGTGTTGTTATATTGCATGATTATCCTATGAACATTATTGGCATGATAGAACTGACATATATCCATACAGTCTCCCTTTCATAAGGACCATAGTATGCATATATGATCATGTCTTATGTGTATTTATACTATTTTATAGTCTGTGTAGACTCCCTCTCATAAGGATTGTAGTCTGTATATATAAGTGTATGTAATCTTAACCTTTGTATATGTACATGTATCCTCTGTGACAAATGAGTATATAGTTTTCTAATGATAATTCTTCTCATGGATCACCACTCCTTCATATGTATGCTACGTAAACTATTGTGAGTTTATTTTAGGTCTTCAAAGACCATTATATGTTACTTCTGACCTATTCTTTGAGTTGTATGCAAGTAACCATTTTAGTAGGACCGGAGGTCTAGATAGACATATTAACCTTTACATGCAGTAGTTTGCATGGACAATTATTAGAACCATATTAAGTCGACATAAACCTGATGACATGAAGATAGGACCAATTATGCATTTTTTACTATTTTATTTGGTTTTGTATCCTTTTATTTCTTTTAGCTATTTTGGGTTGTAATAGGTAGCTTAAAAACTTATTTCACACGCCAAAGCTTAACCTCACACCAATGGTTTTCTACATAATTAATTAGTGTTTTCTTAAAAAATAGTTTTGAGTTTTCCATAATAAAAGTCATATAATAAAAATGTATTTTAACAAAGGCCAATCTCCTAGAGATATGACTTTGGCAATTACTGCC
Organism: Hura crepitans; assembly: GCA_948208565.1. NCBI lineage: Eukaryota > Viridiplantae > Streptophyta > Magnoliopsida > Malpighiales > Euphorbiaceae > Hura > Hura crepitans. The sequence goes on along the minus strand of CANXYI011357316.1, from coordinate 4,388 downwards.
AATTCCTATGGAATTATGGGTAATTGTCAGGTTAAACAACCACTAATAAATGACCCGATTTTTAGAAGTACAATGTATAGATATTCTTATTATTTATTTCAATACTACCATTTACTTTCTCTAAATGAAAAGGTGACATGAATGCTTTAATTAAGTGCTTGCTTTTATGATACGAGATTGATAAATGTTATGCATATTATAGAGATATAAATAAGACTTAATTCTAAATGCTTTTTGGGCAAAAGATCAATGGTCCTAGTGTAGAGCTAAATGGCAACTCTAAACACTAACTATTCTCATCCTCGATAAAATACAATAAATCTACATGGACATTATTTATGATGATATCCTAATTAGTACGTATTCATGTTATGTAACATGTACATATTAGATTATCCAAGTACATAGAGATACTCATGATTATATATATTATATGCATATGATAAAGCACAATAGGAGCATAAAGATTTATATTTTCCCAATTGGTCATTTATAGGCCTAATCATCTTTTAAGTTTACTTAAGCTACTTAAAATGGTGAAACTAAGAAAATAAAGTTGGTGATTAGCCTATAAAAGTTAGTAACCTAGATGGATAGGTTGATAGGTTAATTAGGGGTTTAGCAGTTGCCAGGGTACTTCTATACCTAATGTCATGACTTATGGGTCCTATTGTAATTTTGTGACCTATGTGTAACACCCCTTAGCCCCTACCAAACTTCCTAAGAAACCTAACAAGTGATGCACTTCCTACTAGGTCACCCATCCTAAAATTGCTCCAGTTGTGCACTCCTTAACACTTAAAGATTGTTTTAAAACTTTATTGGATATTGCTTAATTTCTTAGTCTAACACTTCAACATTCTTATATGAGGTATAATAGGCCTAGAAAACCATTTAACAAACATTCTACATATTACAGAAATTGCACAGCACAACAGTTACTTGAGTGACATTCCAAATTTTTTTTCACCGATAAAAAACACTTCTAATACCACATGTATCTACCTTCCTCCTTATGGACCCTTCTGGTCCTACTCTTTTTCCTAAATATTGTCATCACCCTATCAGCCATCACACAAGGCCTCATAACCAAATTCATCATGATTAGACAAAACTTCACATCCACATAAAAGGCCTATTCATGTACAATCCCAAAGGATTTATAATTACAGACTCTCATAGCTGCTAAGCATGCTAGACACATAGCCTACAATATTTACTTAGGTGCTTACTATTTACATCCAAAATAGAATAATTATAACCATTAATGTGTTTGCTACCACACTACACGAACATCAAGGCTTGACAGCCACCCTTGATTTCCTGTGCAACAAAACACTGGTACATTGAGTACAAACTCAATGGTGAATTTAATGTATTTAAATCTTGTCATATGTAATGGTTCATATGCAATGACAATATGACAATAAATATGTGGTGTGTGGATGGTATATCAGTTAATTCATGCAATTTAAGTGACTTGCCACATTTTTCTAATAATTACCATACTGCCACTATGAACATTTTATTTAATTTCTTCATTCTAGTTACTACAAGTCAATTTTAGCTTTTATTTTAAGTTAATTTAATAAGCCTGACTAGAAAGACTACACTTAAAATAATGGACTAAGAGGGAACTAAAAATTATGTAGTGGCTCACATTTTAGACCCCCAACTGCTGCACCAGCCTAGTCTGATAGCAGGGATCAGTTCACCGGAACCTCCTAATACTAGACAAAGTATAGTAGGGATCAGTCCATAGACCTCCCAATATCCAATAACCATCATCAAATATATATAGTGGATAGTAGAGATCAACTCTTACACCTCTAAATATCTAATAAAATCATTACCACATCTAATAAAATCAACACAAATATCTAGGACCTGCTAATCCTTAGTTGACCAGTCAACCTATTCAGTGAGTGTCTAACTAATGGGCTATCTAACCTTAATTAATGCGCATTTGTTTAATAATCATCATTTAATAATATTTAGGGTTGATTGACAGTCAGATACAAATTTATTTCAACCATCGAAAATTGAGTTGGACAGTTACAGGTCATTTTTGGTCCTATCGGATAGTTACAGGTCAATTTTTCTAAGTCATTTTAGGTCACTTTCTTTGGCATAAATAAATCCAATTTAAGTCCAATTTAAATGCTTATTTTAAGTCCAATTATTTCTATATTTAAGGCAAGTTCCAGTGCCTAGTCCTTAGGTCATTTTTCCTGGATAGTTATGGGTCATTTTTACGTTTTGCGTATTCAATTATAGGTCCAAAATATATCTATTTCTTGTCATTTTCTTATGCCAATTGCACCTATTTTTATCCATTGCCATAGGCCTATAGCTATACTCAATTACACATTTCAAATGGCCCTAAAAGTGGCCTCAAATCTATTTCACATCCATCTCACAAAATGTTCAAAATTTAGGCCAAATTATATGCCATTTCAGGTCTCGTTTTTAGGTTTATTTTACCATTTCATTTCAAGTCCTTTTCTAACTCCATTCTAACTTTTAGTTATTACAAAAACTTTACACGTTTTCATGCCTCATTACTCACATATGTTTCCATATTTCATGCTAAGTTCACATGACACATTCCATGCCTAAAATGTCATACCATTCTTACACACACATTCCATGTCATAACATGTACATCATGCCAAATTCACCTCACAAAGCTCATAGCCAAAGTTTGTTAATAGCCATATTCATGTTTTTCTTCACAATTACTCATGCATACATATATAATAGCATCAATTAAGCATACATACACACACACACACATCACATACCATGTAAACTAAGCCTTGACATGCCATGTACATGCTTTGGCCACACCAATAAATCATGCCTACAAGTACTCTTCCACTAAATTCACCATATACACAAACAATTCCATGTTTAACATCCCAATTCCCATTTAATGTCTCATGCCACTATGCCATACACATACCTTGCAACCTAAGGAACCTCTCGGCCACTTAATATATCACCACCATAGTTTCCCTTTCCCACTATACACATACACAAATCATACCTTTCCATATCAAACACACTAAAAGTCACCAAATTTCCATCTAATTCAAGCCATACACCCATCATACACACACACACACACCTTTTGGCTAATATGCCTTTTCACCCTTCCATTCATTCTTTTCACAAATTCACCATTCAAATCATTCATACCACATATAATTAGCATTAACACAAGCTTAATTTATAATTACAAATACTTTAGCCTTGAATTCCCTAAATTCCATACACTATTTCTATACATTTTATGTATACACTAAAATTGGCATGATTCAAATACATCAAATTCACATGCCTATCTCAATTTCTAGCCTTTGCTCCCAGTTTAGAAGCTTTAATCCCTTGGTTCACCTTAAGTTTCCTTTGCACCTACATATTCACGGCAATACTTAGAAAATTCCCCAAAAATTTCCATAGACCTTCAGTTGAAATTCTATGAGTATGAGGGGTCTTAAAGTGATGAAATCCCCTGGGAACAATTTTAAAATTGAAGAAAGAACACTTACTCTTAGAATTGGTTTCTCACACTCCCTCTATGTATACTTAAGGATTCTTTAATTTTTCTTGAATTCTATGATTGCCTATTGCTTTGCACACCATTAAAGGATTAATTTGTAGCTTATAAATAGAATTTTTGGTGACAATTAGTGCCTAAATTAGGCATGAACAACCATAGAAATAGAGGAAAGAAAAGCAAAATAGCATTAGGAAATGGAGGAAGAAGAAAAGGAGAAAGTGGTGGTGGGTGAGGTGTTTATGCCAAGTGGACATCTTTATGGCATAGGAAAGTATTTATAGTGGCTAAAGTTTCCCGGGTGGTGACATGTGTCACTTGAGTTTCCCAAAAATACTTAATTTTGATAGAAACTTTAAGGAATTTTTAAAATTCTTTCAGGCATCCAAAAATCATTTTATTTATTTTAAAAATCCTTGATTAGGCCTATTTAGAGGCTTGCCAAATTTCATGACCAAATTCCCTTAGGAGGACAATTAACAAACTATCCCGATTTACGTGTAAAACTTAAAATTAAGAAAATGCTTCAAATGACCTTAGAATTCAAAAATTCCTTCACCAATGGTCTCAAAGGAATTTTTGACCTTTAGAGTATAATATTTTCAAGTCCATCTAGGCATATCCTAGATCATTTTCAGCCCAAGTCCATTTGAGCCTACGACCCACTTGATTTTGGCCTAAAATAATTTATTGGTTATGCTAAATCTTTAAATTAAGTCATTTTCATCATTTTCAAGCCCTTCAAAATTTCATGAAAAGTATGCCTTGCCTTGGGCCTCGTGAAGGTGATCTAGCACTCCGGGCGCACGTTTTGACACCTCTAACA
>CANXYI011357295.1:0-10412 GCA_948208565.1 Hura crepitans | reverse complement strand
ATAATAAATTATTATATTACTATTGTTAAATTTATTTTTATATATACTAATTATTTACTCATTTTATTATTTTTATACAATTTATTTAACATAGCATTGCCCATATTATGTTATTAAATTTTTTTATAAATAATTTTATTTCAAAAATAAAAAATCCAGTTCTACCGGTTGAACTATGACCTAATTGACTGTCCGGTTCGATCCCCGGTCCAATTCTGATAACATTGGTTGTTACAACTCAACTCATGGACAAGCTCGCCCTTATTTCCCAATACAAGTCTCCAGACTTTGACAGAGTCCACACTTGCAAATGCAACTGAATAATGTATCGCAATCTATTCCCTTCGCGATTTTCAAGTTAGCCGCTACCTTGACAGATAAAGTTCAAAGTTCCTCATGTCCATAACTAGGGGTGTGCATTCGGTCAATTCGGTCTGAAAACCAATCAAAACCGAATAGATCAAACTTTTATAAATAATAACTGAATTGACCGAACTTAATATGAAAAACCAAATCGATCGAATTTTTTAACGAACCGAACTGAACTTTTTTATATATTTTATTTTTTTGCATAAAAACATCAAAATAACGTCGTTTTAGGATTAAATTAGGTAATTTTAAAAGTCCAAAATGACGTCGTTTTGATAGTTCGGTCGGTTCGATTTATTTGGTTTTTCACTATGAAAAATCAAAATCGAACCGAAAAACCAAAATTTTTAAAAAAAAATGAATCGAACAAACCGAAAATCAAATAAACCGAAATAACCATCAGTTCAGTTTGGTTTTTAGGTTCGGTTCAATTTTGCTCACCCCTATCCATAACAATTCTAGCTTCAACCGATTCATATGTATACCCTCTCATCCCTATTAAAAATGGCTCACACGTATGGAAGGAAACAAGGCACATTCAAATTAAGCAAAAAGGCAAACTATAAGCAAAAAATTAAGATGGACAACATGAAAGAATGACAACTAACATTGTCATCATCCCAAACCCAGATAGTTTTGTCAAAGGTAGATGTTGCAAGGCGTGGCATGTTTGAACTGAAATGGACATCTGTGGTCATTGATGCGTGTTCCTCAATGGTAGATTTTGGCATCAAATTATCTGTATAACACAATATAGCCTACAACATAGAACACCAAAGACAAAAGATTCACATTCAATCTTTCAGTAAGTATAGATCAAACAAACCAACAGAAATAAACAATGTAAAACAGGCACAATTCCATTGGTTTAATCTGCTAGCATTTAATGTGAAATAAATATTCTAGCAACCTTGGATGTTCATAAGAAAATTGCACAATGTTGCTTTAAATTTTAAATGTTATGTCCTTACACTTGCCTTTTTATCGTGGCCACCACTAGTGAGCAATTTTCCATCTGAGATGAAATGGCAACAAATTACTTGGCGTGCACTCGCCCTAATAGAACTTAGTTTAGTGAATGTGAACCCTGAGATCAAATGCGAGCTCTATGCTCAAGGTAAATCATAGAACACAAAGATCATGAATTTTGTATAATTTTAGCACATAAGTTTTATTCATGCCTGAAGTCTTTCGAAACAAACATGCAAAATGGCTATATAGTTAACTTGCTATGATTCTAAAGTATTTTCAAATGAAATCTAAACCTACTGCCATAAAAATACCATGGACTTGCATTGGAAAAAATAAGATATAAGTTCAAGTAGGTTGGAATGGCATGGTAGAAAAAGGACACATTGTAATTAGTAGATAGATGAAACCACAAGATACCATTTGAATACATATGTATTAAAGCCAAATAAAAAGACAAACCTAATTATTTCCTTGAAAAGAGTAAAACATCTTACCATCAACTATGATATTACCAGTAGCTCCCATCTTACCTTGCTGGTGACAATTATGGTTTGGATGTAACTACTGACTTGAAAGAGTATGTTGTTAAAGTTGTTGTTGCGAATTATTGTTCTATTGTTATTGCTACTATTGTTGTTATTATTGCTAATGATATTGAGCCATTTTTATCTATAATTGAATGAAATTTTTAGAAGATTACAAAATTAAGTTTATAGGGTTGCAGTGACATTTAAGGGAATAATAAAAACCTATGTATCACATATAAAGGTTAAATGGCAAAACCATAAGACCTTAAGCAATATATATGTGTCACTACCATGGGACATGAGAAAGCCACAAGCTTGTAAAGGAGATCCAATATTAAAATTATGTCGCCTACTCGATTTGGAAGCTCATCCTTCCCAAGCCCCATATTCTGATTATTTAAGATCATTCTCAATCTTCTATTTTTCATTAGTAACAGATGGTTATGTTAAGTTCTGTTGGGCAAGCATAAACTGCTGTTAGTGGTGTGGTGTCAACATCTGAATTTGATGAAAGGGCTGAAGAGCATGAATTAAAGGTTTTCTTGTTGTAGAAACCCAAGATAAAGCTAATCTAGTCCCTAATAAGGAAGTCAAAAGATTAAACAAATACTAATAAAGTAGTTTTCACAATAAGAGCATAATTTGCGATTTTCCATCCAAAATCAATGCATCTCCATTATGATGATGAAGAATGAAAAGCTCAGAAACCATGAATAGTAAAAAACTTATATGGGGAAGCCATCCTTTTAGAGTCAAATTGTTACCACCTTAATTTGATCTTGAGACAAATATTTTCCACAAAAACCTATAAGCCACACATATTATAATAACCTTGAGGTAACACAAACTATTTTAGGCTTTTAAATTGAAAAAGGACTCTACTAGATTCATATTCATTTATATACAACTCAAAAAACGGTTCCTTAAAATTCACAAGTTAGATAAATATGTCTAAAAAGGTAAATTTCAAGAGCCTTAGTAATTGGAATTCCCATTAATGATGCCTTTAGACCAACAGCTTTGGGATTTAATACTGGATTGATATCAACCTTTATATCCTAGATAGAGACAATTAAAACAAATAAAGGATAAGAAATGCATAAAAAAATATAAGCACTACAGCAAGATACATACTAATGTAGACCTAAGAAGCTGTTGACTCTTGGCCTGAACTTGTGGGGATATCCCACCAGCTAAACCATGCAACACTTGCCCAAAAATATATCATACAACAAGAATAAGCTTTAACCTAATCATAAGATTAATCATTGGACCTTGAAAATAAAAAGCCAAAAATGGATGAAAGGTTCCAAGACATTATAATTTAAGATAAGTCCAATTTCTTCAAGTTATTAGTTATGAATTCAAATGTAACTCTCCATTGAACTACAAAGGTATGTGATGTTGTATGCCAAAAAATCTTGTTTTATCAGGATGTTAATGGTAAAATCCAAAAAGAAAAGCACCTTGAGGGTTGGCCAATTGCAACAAACTTTAATATTAAGGCATGATTTGTATCCAAAAGCTAGCCTACATTCTCATTGAATCCTTGTTGTTAAACATTAGAAAGATGGTTAAGTCATATTATACACCTGTAATGAATATATAAGCAAAGGAATAGGGGGAGAACAAACAAAAAAGCTGACCTATCTACCTTTATTCCTACGTCATCTAAAGAATCTGTCTGAATTGGTAGTTTTAACCACTTCTCATACATCTTTGTTGCTCAGGCAATTATTATACAATTCAAAAGGTGGCCACTATCTCATCATTGTCGTTATTGCTGAAAGGCTATTGTTGTTGCTATCGAGGTAACTGTTGCTACTACTATGGCTATTATTATTATTAATGTTGTTGATACTGAGTATGCCTCTACAACAGGAGCTACTGCATCTATTAATGTTGTTGCTACTACTGTTGTGGTTGAGCTTACTGTTATTGTTATTGCTATTGCTGCTATTCCTATGCTTTAATCATTTAGGTTTAAAGTTTATATATATGGGTGATAAAGTTACTTTGAAGTCCAAGAACTTTATTATATGCCCTTAAAAAGTTTAAGGTTTTCATGGTTTAAATTAAATGCATGTCAACAGCTATAAAGCAATCTATACAACAACTTCTATGTTAGTTAGCTAAGAAAAATTATATGTTTGACTTAAGCTAGATTTTAATTCGTATCACCATAGAATTACAAATATTCAAGAGAGTGGTGCACCTTTTGGCACTTTGTCAATTAGGAAAAAATGTTAAGCCAATATGTTTTTTAATTAAGAAGAAAGAATATAGCTCCGATCTCCTAAAATTTAAGCCTAGTAAATATTTTAAAGACAAAAGAAAACTTCCTAATAAGTATCAAAGGATAAAAAAAAGACTCTAAGGCATATTGATCAAATCGAACTTGATAGGATGAGAAAAGGAATGATAGTCGAAGAAGTTAAAGCATAAGCTATTTTTTTTATAATTATTTTTTGGTATGGAAAAGGATTGTTCAAGTATGGAGAATAGGTATTTCAACTAGTGGATAGGTCTATACACATCTCTATCCTTATACAAGCATGATTTGAGTGAAAAAGAAAATAAAAATCCAAATGAAAAATCTAGACAACCATCCTAAGATCTAAACAAACCTAAAAACATCAAGAGCTTTGTTCAAAAAGTGAAAAAAGCTTTCAAAATCTCTAGTATACATTAGACTGAAAAATGCTAAGATGTTGACATGTCAAGCTCCAATAATTCTTTATCATAAATTCATCAATTAAACCTACCGGTAAATAAAATAACAATATGAGGAACTCGAGGGCTCTTTAAACAATTTGAAAAATGTATTCATAGTTTTGTTTCTTAATTTTTCATGTCAGCCATATTCAAAAACATTGCATAAGAATTAATAGAAAAACATATTAATACCAAAAAAAAAATTGTTGGACCTAAAAAATTGTTGGACCTACTCACTCAAAATATTATATTTTTAAATCACACATAAATTGCATGAACATTACTCTTTCTTTATTTTTGTTTCTTTTTTCATGGAAAGAGGGGTTGATTTCATTTTAGAAATAAATGTTCAGGTGATAGCACCAGGATGCTTGAAAGGAGATTCTAAGTCATTGCATTGCCGTTATAGTTCTCACACAAAAATCACCACTTACCTTGCTTTGTAAATCATAAATCGAGCATAGATAAAACCTTAAAGATTAATACAACAGAAATGGCAAAAGGCTCTCAAACCAATCTCAATGTAAAGATGTAACAACCTCTTAGTGTTTCTTATTAGTCCTAGCAATAAAAATATCCTAAAAAATATACCATCGTTTGAAAACAAAGCCTCCAGGAGCATCAATGGCTAGAAATCCAATACAAAAGTTCACATTCATTAAAAAACTAAAAATGTAAAATTGAAAAAACTACATGAAACTTATAATCTAAATGTATTTGTCTTTCCCCTTATTCATTGTTCAGTATATTACTTATAGTATCAGATGGTGTTTTTCCTTCAGCTTGGAAAGCCTAAGTAAAAGCCTTTAAATCTTCTTTCAATATAATCATGAATATACACGTCTAACCTATATTTCAATAAGAAAATAAAGCACTTGATTTAGTCAATGAAGGGTGAAAAGCCATAAAAAAAACAACCTAAGTGTACAAGCAAAAGTTTTCACTAATTAGATATAATGTAGGTTCTAGATAAGTCTCTAAAGAAGAAAGAAAGGAAATAAATGCAATAACTAAAATTTAGAATTACATTAGTTATTCCACAAAACAAGGAATACAATTAACAAGCTAAGAAGCTCCAGCATAATCATTATAGGAATTCAAATGCTAAAGTTAAAAGATAGACATCCACCAAATAAAAACCACCTCTAAAATAAATTTCGCACACCAAAAATTCTTGTAAAGAAATGAAATAGAAGTGAAAAAAAGTACATATATAAACTATGACACCTTTACCCGTTCCAGTTGCTGGACTCGAGTGAGAAGTGACACACTACCATATTCGACTCATATAAACTTCATTGTCTTAAAAACCATTTCCTGATTTGTATCCTTTATTAAAGAATTGATTGACACATCATTTTCCTTAGATGCACACCTATTCAAAGCATCATTTAATTATACTAATTTAGATCATCGTGTTGAAAATTTGGTAGCATAATGGTTATCTAATAACACTACCTAAATAGTAACCTATGGAAAAACACACTTCTATATATATGCTTGACAATCCACAACTCTGAATCCTTATGATCCTCTCAAATCAACCAAGCAATTTAGTCATCATATAATACCAACAAGTTCACATCATCCCTCATTCATATTATCATTACATACATACATATATACGTCCAATGTAAACATTTAAGCAACTTATAAAACCTATTAAAAAAGAAGTTTAGCCCCAATTCTACTATTTACATATGAGTGCCATCTATAATGTTTTATACCATAATACAAAATACAAAACTATACCAAAAGGGAGATGCCTCAATTGACTACACTACAACGCTAAGGTTGAGCTGCAACTCATTATCTTTTACCTAAAAAACGAAAACATGATGTGCTAAGTATAATACTTAGTGGTGTATTCAATGAAATATAAATTAAATATGCACAGCCATTCACAATGTCAAGCAATAAATGCATGCCATGTAGATTGAAATATGAACACATGAAATTATTTAAGTTTTATCACGTAATTCATCTTCTCTTTTGTTGTCATGCAATTCAGTATTATTTTTCTTTTTACTTTTACCTGGCTACCTTTAATATCATTATTAACTAAATCAACCATATTTGAGAGACAAAAATTCTATTACTGGATATTGGGATCTTGACCATAAAGGTCTCTTAAATGTGTAATGGTCCACATTCTAGACCTTACTATGGCTACACCAACATAGGTAATTTGCAGTGGCCCTGTTGGACCTTTTTGCTACTGCACCAACATAGGTAGATGTACAACGGTCTAGTTGGACCTTACTTCTACTGCACCAGCATAAAATATACATATACATATGTGCAGTGGCCCTATTAGACCTTACTATTGCTACACCAGCATAATGTTACACTATAATGCCTAGAAGCTACTAAACTCCCTATTGATTGGTTAACCTATCCAGTCCAAGTTATGTAACTCATATGGGCTTCAATTAAATTTTATTTAGTTCCACTTATACATGTTCTTTAACATATAGGTAACGTTTTGACATATTAGTTTCATTTCAAGACGTACATAATCAAGTTTTTATATCATACATGTTTCTTCACTAATACTTACTTCCCACATAGTTAATACATACATTCATTACTTATAATGTGCTCATTCATACACTTTACATCATTCAGCCATATAAATTTAATTTCATATTCCTTCAAATATTAATTAAATTTCTATTTCTTTCTCTAATTAATCATTCAATTAAACATAATAACCTTTATATTACAATTATACCTTATGTACATGGATGATCTACCATTCGGCCATAAAGTGCCCATACACCTAAGCATTCCATTTTAACTCATTTTATCTTCCTAACATCGTTTAAACACCTAACTAGTATTGTTAAATTATCAATTATTCATTAAACTTACACATATATGCATAAGTTACCTAATACACACATATGCATGTGTAACATCCCGAAATCTCGAGTTACTAAATTGTGCTTTTTACAAAAGTAAAAAGTATTCCCAATGTATGGCCACTAAATAGATTAAAGAAGGATTTAGTGAGTCATAAAATTTTTTACAGAAGGTAAATACATAAATATATAAAGATTTTAATCGTAAATTTGGTATTTAATTCGGGTTGACATGGAAACTTTATAAGTTAATATTTAAATAGTACGAATAGACTTTAATAGGGGAATTCAGTTTTTAGAGACCAAAAAATAATATTATTATGGCCTGAATCAAATGAGGAATAAAAAAAAGAAGGGTAGCCAAACAAAAAGAAAATGGGATAGCCAAAGTGGAAAAACGGGAAAGAAAAAAAAGTAAAAAGAGAAGGGAGACAAAGAATTGAAGTCAAAAAAAGGGAAATAGGGAAGAAGGGAGGAGCCAACAGTGCTGTTGCAGTGCAACGGCTGTTGGTGCCACTAGGTGCGATGGCTGCTGGTGTGCAATGGCACTGTTAAGAGGGGCATGAAGGCAGTTATTGTTATTGGATTTCATGACACACAATAGCAAGTAAAGGTAATTTAGTATTCACCTTACTTTGTGTTGGTATGGATAATTGGTGCTGCTATTTTTCCTTAAATTTCTGTGATACTAGCAAGGATTTGAGTTAATAATAAGGACTTGAGTTTTATGTTAAATATGTTATTCCTTTCAATAGTGGTTCTTTGATTTTTGAGTATGTATTTGGTTTTACTTGAAGACAAGAGGTTAAGAATGGGTCATCATCTTATAAAAATTCTGCAGAATTATGAAATTCAAGGAAACAATTTATGATAATTATGCCATAACTTTTTGTATAGATGTTAGAATAATGCAAAAAAGTTGCAAATAAAAGCTAACACATAAGAATATAAGTTTTTAGAAGGAAGTTTCTTCTAATTTAGCATAGTTTTTGCCTAAAAATTCTATCAATAGACATATATCTGTACTATCTGTAGGATTTCAGGAAGTCAAGGAACAATTTGTGTTTTTTATGTCATAACTTCTAATGTAGGTGTCCAAAGCATATAATTCTTAAACAAAATGAAACTAGACTTATACAGCTAAAAGTTCGATTTAGAAATTTTGAACTAATACTATTCTTAACATGCTCAAAATTACAAGGCAATCTAGGATTAGGGAGCTAGAAATCTGAAATTTCTAGAATGAATGATTATGAGGATAGTACATGATAATTAGCTTACAATTTTTAATATAAAAGTCCAATTGAAGTGAAACTTAAATTCAAAATAAACTTAAAACATATTTTTATAGTTTTACTTCTATAATTACACCAAATTTCAATAGGTAGAATGACAAAAAATGAGATACAATTTAGGATATAGATGCTGGAAAATATTTAAGTTTGTGTATTGAAAGTAATAAAGAATTACAATGAGTTTTAATGAAACATTGAACTGAAATTGACCAAGTTGTTTCTTTTATACATATTGGGGCTTTTGAACAAGACAAAAATGGAGAAAATTTGAGGTTTTTAAAAAATGATAGAGGCTAAAGTTAATTTGGGACAACGGAAATAGAGGAAAAAGTTTGAGTAGGAAAAGAACTATAGATTTTGGATTTCTCGAACTTCCAAATGTAAGTGTCCAAATTTATATTGTTATGAGTAACAATTTATGTTGACATAATAATTAAAGTTTGAGAAGACAAAATTGTATGTGATTATGAATATGTATGTTTGTATAGGAATGAGCATATAATGCTAATTAATGTCTATAGTTAGTGTTTAATGATATTGGGAAATGTGTTTAGTGATGGCATAAGATGCATAACTTAACAACTATGTATAGCTATAGACACTAAACTTTGTACATGATGTGAAGGATGTATGTGATGAATGGATGTGAATAAGTGTATAACGATAAATCGAGTGTTGAGACATATATGTATTTCCAATGGCAATTGCATGAAATGTATGTTTAATAAATTAAGCAAGAAATTAACTGCAAGCTACAAATAAGAAACATAAAATTTAGATAAGACATGTACATTATAAAACTATTAAGCTATGAAACTGATTAAATAATTAGAATTATGATTAAACCATGTATAATTGAGTAGATATGCATGTTGTAAGATGACTATTTGTATGTCATTAATGTTAGACATATACATTGGATAAATGTGATAATATGAGCAATGTTATATGAATTAAAATGATGACAAAATGCATGCCTCTTATGTTATCATGGCCAAAAGCATATTATGGCCTAGGATCTAATTAGATCATTTATAATAACGAGTGTGAAGAATTCGCTTGAATGAGGAAGTTTATATGTTTAATGATAATACATGTATTTAAGTGTGGTGTATGGTCATTTTGAGATTGTTGACATTTAAGACTAAATAGCCTTAAGGTGCTTACATGTACGCATATACTATATACTAAATATGCTGATGATAAAAAAAATAAAATGAGTTAGAATTGAACGTTTATATAACGAATGAGAGCTATGAATGCATATGATGGCCTAATTAGTGACATGGTTATATTGATATAAATATATATATATATATATATATATATATATATATATATATATATATATCTCATAATCTTATGTCATGGATATTAAAAGACTGTGTAGTGATGATATAAGAGGATGATTACAAGATGATATAAATGAGAGGTATTATGGTTATAATGTGCATATATGTAAATACATTATAAGCATGCATGCTAAATACACGATATGTTTACGTGTGAATGCCTAATCACGAATAGGCATAAGATGTGTTAAGCATAATTGTGGATGCTAAATTTTAGACATAAAAAGGTATATGTATGATATAGGAAGTCTTTTGTGTATGATTATTGATGAATGATGTAGGATATGGAGATACACATATTGAGGCATTTTTAGTGTT
>CANXYI011357257.1:0-13931 GCA_948208565.1 Hura crepitans | reverse complement strand
TAAAATATTATGTATGATAAGCATGATAATGAGAGCATGTCTAGCTTAGCTAGTTGGCATAAAATAAGATAATGTATATATGTTTAAAGATGATAAGAAATGTGGTTAATAGTTGGCAAGAAAGATGAAATTAAACTTGGCTAGAAATAAGGAATGAAAGGTGGCTTATAATTTGCCTTTAAGAGTTATGGCTTGTAATTAAAGAATGTGATTATATTTTGTGCCTAAAATGGCTAGCATACTCTGATTACTAGAAATGGCATGAGGGCCTAGTTTTTGGCCTATATTATGGCCCAAGTTGTGATTGGCTTTAGGCCTATAACCCTAGGAAATAATTGGTGAAAATAGAACTGAAAAATAAAGCGAAACGAACCTAAATAGCTTAGTTGAAGTTTAGCCATAATAACTTGTAACTATCCAAAATAACCATTACCTGAATCAATAAATCCCTTAGATAGTAATTTTCTTGAACTTGTGATATGTTTATGAAGCTAAAGCTAGCATAATATATGTAATTATTGATAATTATACCTTGAATAATATTTTTTGATATTTTACCTGGTACAACCTATTTATGGCCATAGTAGACCTAGCTAATTTCTAACTATGCTATAAAAATGATAATTGTCTTTTTTTAATATTTTAGTATTATAAAAAGTTAATAATTAAGAAAATGGACATTGACTAAGGTTAATGGGCCACTAGTTAAACACCTAATGGATGGGTTGACCAGTTAGCTTAGGGATTCTTAACAATTGCTACACTGTCTACTCTTTAGACAAGATTGATACAGCAGCGTAGGTCCCTACTGGGGCCACTGTACTAGTCTATTAGATAGACTAGTCTACTGGGCAGACATATCCACTTTACCACTAATCATTTAAATGATTCCAATGCAGTGGCATAGGTCCTTAAAGGCCACTGCACTAGTATATTGGATAGACTAGTCTATTGGGCAGACAACCCTTTATTAATTGCACCTTGGGTGCTAGGATTTAATAGAGCTGGTGCAGTGGCACTGATCTAGAATGAGGATGACTGCACTAGATTAATTTCCCTCTAGATTTAATGTCTATTAAGGTTGTCTCTTAAGTTGGGCCTATTGAGATAATTAAATAAGATAAATGATCTCCTATATGGCTATGAAATATAAACATGGGCATTTTAGTAAATTTTCCACTAATAATGAATAAAGACTTAAAATGATACAGGTTGTGCATTAAATGATTGATAAGGATAAAACACATAAATTATATGGCTTACAATAATTAAATGGATTATAAGAATTGACCTGAATGAATTGGAAATCATATAGAATTGTTTAGGGTAGTGTGAGTAAAAGGTAAATGAATGAACCTGGGGAAAATTTTAGGATGGTTGACTTGGCAAGAAGTGCACCACTTATTAGGTTTCTTCGGGAATCTAGTAGGGGGTGTCACATTTTGTGGTATCAGAGCATACGCTAAGTACATGAGTGTAAATGTCTAAGTTTCAAATTCGTCTAGACAGTTATATTGCTTGAGGTTGGGAAGGAAAAGTCTTCTGTAATACAGAAGTAATTGGTTAAGTTACCTGAAAGAGGGGCCAAGGAACCAATTGATTTTGTAACCCTAGTTATACAGGGAGCAAGTTATGCATCAGCACCTAAAACTAGTAATGTTGCTTAGCAACTAGAGTCACAAGTGATTGATTGACAATAAGCAGGAGTAACCCCTATCCTAGTACATTAGGAAGTAGTACCTAAAAGTATCTTATTAGATTCTTAAAACATGATGAGGAGATTATTTTTAATGATATATAAAGAATGTAAGAGATTCTTGATAGGACTAAAGGTAGGGTTAAGGATACAGATAGTTAAATATCAGAGAGAGAGATTTTGTAGTACTAGTACTAGTTGAATGTGACATGGAAGGAAGGGTACTAGGGGCAAAGATAGATATAGACCCCTAGGTCGGGGTAGGCTTATATTGGTAGACCTTGATTGGCCCCTTGGGTTGATAGTATTCCTTATACAGGGGATAACAGGAGTGAACCTCCCATGTGTGTCACTAGTTAGATGGGGCACTAGGAGTAGTGTAGAGAAGGCGAGAGAGAAAATGCCTCTATTATGGTGTTAGTTACCACTACAGAGAGAGTGTCATAAGAGATAGGTAGAGGGTGCTCAGACACAAACACCTAATGTTGCACCCTAGAGTAGGGGTCAAGGGAAAACCAAAGGAAAGCAGTCTAATGCTAGTCAGGGTATTAGAATGGAGGCATGTGCTTCAGCCAGGCAGGGTGTTGTGAGAGCTAGAGAAAAGGTTACAACACTAGAGGTTATAATGGGTACTTTGTCTATCTAATGTTATAGTCTTGGCTTTGATTAACCCTCTAGACTATACAAGGACAGGAAATGATAGTGGATGGTGAGAAGAACCTTTTAGATAATTTTATATTTGCTATTAAAAATATAACAAGTCCTTCAAAAGGAGTGAGGCATGTTTGGCCTATGTTATTGATCTGAATGCTTCTTACCTTTATCTGCTATGTATTCTAGTTGTATTTGAGTTTTGATATATTCTCTAATGAGCTATCAAGCTTACTACCTCAGAGGGTGCAGGATTTGATGTTGAAGTGTATCTTGGTACTACTCTAGTACTTGTGAATGTTTACAGAATGGCATATTGGAATAAAGACTTGAGGGTATAGCTGCAAAAGCTATGTGATAAGGGTTTTATCAAACCCAATATAACTCCTTAGGGAGTGCCTATTCTATCTATTAAGAAGAAAAG
This sequence comes from Hura crepitans, assembly GCA_948208565.1. Taxonomy (NCBI): domain Eukaryota; kingdom Viridiplantae; phylum Streptophyta; class Magnoliopsida; order Malpighiales; family Euphorbiaceae; genus Hura; species Hura crepitans. The sequence continues at coordinate 11,160 of CANXYI011357257.1, read as the reverse complement.
AATAGGATGCTCAAGTTATGTATTACTTTATAGGTAGCTTAACAGAGTGATTGTGAAGAATAAGCATCCCCTACTAGGATGGATGATCTCTTTAATCATTTGAGAGGGGCTGGTATATTTTTCAAAATTGATATGAGATTTTGATACTATCAGTTGAAGATTAAAGAGGCTGATGTTACTAAAAATACTTTCAAAACTTGGTATGAGCATTCTGAGTTCTTAGTGATGCCATTGGGATGCACCGATGTCCTAGTAGTTTTCATGGAACTCAATAAATAGAGCTTTTTAACCTTATGTAGATAAATGGTGGTGGTGCTTATAAATGGTATTTTAATGTACTCTAGAAACCATGAAGAGTATGGACAACACCTAAGGGTTATGTTATAGACCCTAAAAGAATGACCGTTGTATGCCAAGTTTAGTAAGTGTGAGTTTGGCTGAGTGAAGTTTCTTCTCTAGGCCACATGGTGTTAGTAGAGGCAAGTAGAATGGGTCATAGTAAAAGAAAGGTAGTACTAGAATGGAAACAACTTAGGAATGTAACTAAGGTGAGAAATTTTCTAGCCTTAGTTGATATTGTAAAGGACTTTTAAGAGGTTTTTCCATTATTGCCACTCCTTTAACCAGACTGGTTAGAAAGAATGTGAAATTTGACTGGAATGATAAGTGTCAAACTAGTTATGAGCAATTGAAGAAGATATTGATAGAAACTTCTACCCTGATTCTACTTAAATAGGATAAGGACATTATCATGTACTGTGATGCTTTACTAGATAGTTTGGAATGCATGTTGATGCAGGATGAAAAGATAGTAGCTTATGCTTTAAGATAGTTGAAACTATAGGATAGGAACTATTCTACTCATAATTTAGAGTTAGCTACTATTAATTTGTTTTGAAGACATAAAGGCAGTATTAGTATGAAGAGAAATAATATATAAGTTAACTACTATTAATTTGTTTTAAAGACATAAAGGCAGTATTAGTATGAAGAGAAATAATATATATGTACAGATTATAAGAGCCTAAAATATCTCCATACTCAAAAAAAGCTAAACTTGAGTAGAGAAGCTAGTTGGAGCTAATCAGGAACATGATTACCTGGTTGACTACCACCTAGTGAAAGCTAATGTGATGGCAGATGCTAGGAGTAGGAAATTTATGATGACCCTAAAAAGTCTGAAAGATAATTACAATACCCTTTAGAAGATGTTATGCTAGCAAAGTTATAGATAAAGCTAGATTTTAGACAGTAGCTTAAGAAGTCAAATGAAAGATAAATAACTAGTTCAGATGGGAAACAAGGCTTAAGAGGGGAAGGCCACAGGGTCTGGGTTAATAGAAAGTAAGTAGTTATATCATCAGAACAAGTCATGCATATCATGTATGAAGGACCTGGGGTTATAGATGCTTAAGGAGACACATAAGGCTCTTTATTTTATGCATCTTAAGAGGAAAGAATTAACCTTGAAATTTTACTATTAGTGGCTTAGTATAAAAAGAGATATGGTAAAATATGATGCCAAGTGTTGACATGCCAACAAGTGGAAGTTGAGCATCAGGTTCCCTCTAGATTGTTGCACCCTATAGCAATACTAAGGTGGAAGGGAGAAAAGTTGACCATGGGTTTTGTGATGGGTTTCCCCTTTGACTAGAGGTAAATGTAAGGTTGCATAGGTCATTATTGATAGATTGACAAGATAGTTCAAGCTACCCAATCAAGATGGATTAGTCCTTTGGCTAGACTATATGTGATGAGATAGTCAGAATTCATGATGTGCCAGTGGCTGTCATTTTGATAAGGATCTTTGTGTTACTTCCAAATTTTGGAAGAAGCTGCAAGCAGCTTTAGGCATTAGACTGGCTTATAATACAGTTTTTCATCCATAGTCTGATAGACCATCAAAGAGGGTGATATGGATATTCAAAGATATGTTATGGGGATGTGCCATAGAGCTGATAGGTAATTGGGATTTGTATATGTTCTTGGTAGAGACTGCCTATGATAGTAGATACTAGTTTAATCTAAGGATAGACCCATATGAGGTATCATAGGATAGATGATGTAGGACTCCCTTGTGTTAGAGTGAGGTTAGAGAGAGAAAGATCTCTAATGTGGATGTAATCAAAAGGGCAGAAGAAAAAGTGAAGTTAATTAGAGAAAGGCTAATAGCAATTGTCATAAGATAGGAATCATTTGCTGATTTGGAAATAAAGACATACTGAAAATGTTTCTCTAGGGAAAAAGGTATAGAGGTTCGGGAAAAAGGGAAATTGAGTCCTAGGTTCATTAGACCCTAAGAGATTATTGACAGGGTCGGACCTCTAGTATACAGGCTTACACTACCACTTGAGCTACAACAAACACATAGTGTTTCTATGTTTCTATACTCAAGGGGTACAGATCGAACCTGTTATATGTGACTCCGATAATAGATATTGAAATATAATCGGATTTGAGTTATGAAAAAAAACTAGTATAGAGTATGGCTCATGAAACGAGATAGTTAATGAATGAGTCTATAACACTATTATAGTGCTATAGAGGTACCAAAATACATAGTAAATCACTTGGGAGCTAGAAGATCAAAGGAGAGCTCTATGTTCTTATGAAATTGCTCTATGTAATTTCGAGGATGAAATTTTCTTATAAGGGAAAGACATGTAATACCCATTCTTCAAGGCTTTATGAACAGTGCCACTGGGTTTGAGAAGTGTGCTTGAGGTGCCGAGTCACTTACACATAAGTCGAGGTAGTGACATTAGTCATGAAGCTTTGAGGGGCTCTAATTTGATGAAAAGAGCAAAATTTAAAAATTTAGTAAAACCAACAATTCATCTCGGACTATAAGCTACCCCCCAATACAATAAAAATTTTTTAGGCTAGGATTGACTGGGGATTTGCATGAATGGACCTAAAAATAGTGGATCCTAAAGCTCAAAAATTACATCGAGTCTACTGGTGAAAGAATTTTTGAAATCAGAGGTTATTTGCAAATTCTCGTAATTTTTGAGGTTGGCATACACATTGAGGTAGTTTGAAAATTACCTTATTGATGGAATTTGATCACAAAAATTTATGAGCGGGTAGAGGGGATTAAAATATGAATTTTAAAATAAACGGTGTAATTTTTTGAGGTCCGTGTGAATTTTGGTGAAATTCTAAAGTTTATCAAAAAATTGAGATGTGTCGGGTTGGCTCAGGTCACTGTGGGACCCACCCATAATTGTTCGAGTGGCCTAACACCCTTGCCAAGTGGCAAGGGTGAATGCCAAGTGGAAAATTCCACTTAAATAAGAGGAAGGAAACTCCTTCCTTGTTGTAGTGGGCAATGAGGCTAGAGCAGCACAGAAGGGAAGTTTTTTCTTCTTCTTTGAAGCTTTTCTAGAGTTTCTAGGTTTTAAAAATTCCTTTAGGATGTTAGTGAATTTCTATAAGAGGAATAGAGGCAAAAAAGAGCTCTCATGAAGAAATTAAGAATCATTAAAAGTTCTGGGGTCAGAACTAGTCTAGTAGGGGAAAAAGGTGAGCTTCCATAGCCTTTCTTTAAGTTTTCTTGAATTTTTTGGGCTAGAAATTGCTCCTTGGGGTGCCTAACATTTGTGGGGATGTATGTAAATTGTGTTTGAGGTGAATTAGGGTAAGAAAGAGCTTGATGAAGGGAGGAGGAATCACTATAGAAGGCTAGTCAGCTTATAGGTTAAAGAGTTGACAAGGGTGCTCCTACAAGTTAAGTGAATTCAAGCCTTTTCTTCTTGCCTTATGACTTATATGGGGCTAGAACCATGTTTTGGTAATGTTGAATTAGGGATTTCATGAGAACATCTCTTAGTTATATAAATTTTTAGGGATAAATGGGCAATTAGGTATTGAATTAGGAGATTGCTTGATGAAAACTTGACTTTCTATGGGTGAATCCTTGCTGGTTGAGAATATTATGGGCAACACCTATGTGTGTGTGTAAGTAAAAATTACCCCTTTGGCATGTATAACTAGCTTTAGGCGATGTACAACCACTAGGTAATATGTAGATGGGTTTATCAATATATGTATGGTTGAGAATTGGGTGATGGCAGAGACATACACCATCCATTGATTATCTAAATAGGTATAAAAACATCCTTATGAATGCATAAATGTTTTGAGAACATGTGCAAGTAATTAGGTGTATACAAAAGTATGGAAAAGTGCATGTTTATGGTTTGTATATGAATGTACCTAAGAGCTTTGGCATGTATATTAGACTCAAAGTATGTGAAACTAATGTATGGCATGTGAATGGGTTAATTTGGATGTGCATGTGTGGAAATGGGACTATAGTCGAGACAAGTTATGCATGAACCACCTTGATTAGTAGTATAATATGAATTTGTGGGAGGGGAAGTGATTGTTACCATGTATGAGAACATGAATGGATGATGAACACTACTAGAATATATAATTAGGGTCAATATATAGGTGTACCTGAGAGTTATACTATGGGAAATGGCATGAAAATGATGATATTATGTGTAAAATATTATGTATGATAAGCATGATAATGAGAGCATGTCTAGCTTAGCTAGTTGGCATAAAATAAGATAATGTATATATGTTTAAAGATGATAAGAAATGTGGTTAATAACTAGCATGTAAGATGAAATTAAACTTAGCTAGAAATAAGGAATGAAAGGTGGCTTATAATTTGCCTTTAAGGGTTATAGCTTGTAATTAAATAATGTGATTATATTTTGTGCCTAAAATGGCTAGCATACTGTGATTACTTAAAGTGGCATGAATGCCTAGTTTTTGACCTAGATTATAGCCCAAGTTGTGATTGGCTTTAGGCCTATGACCTCAGGAAATAACTGGTGAAAACAAAACTAAAAAATAAAGTGAAACGGACCTAAAAAGCTTAGTTGAAGTTTAGCTGCAATGACCTCTAACTGTCCAAAATAACCATTACCTAAATCAATAAATACCTTAGACAGTAAGTGGTTAGAACTTGTGATATGTTTATAAAGATAAAGCTACCATAATATATGATAATTATTGGTAGTTAAACCTTGAATAATATTTTTTGATATTTTCCCTAGTAAACCTATTTTTGTCCATACCAGACTGAGCTAATTTCCAATTGTGATATAAAAATAATAACTATCTATTTTTAATATTTTAACATTATAAAAAGTTAATCAATAAGAAAATGGACATTGATTTAGGTTAATGGCCCACTAGTTAGATACCTACTGGATGGGTTGATTGGTCAGCTTAGGGATTTTTAGCAGCTGCTACATTATCTACTTTTTAGACAAGGCCGATAAAGTAGCATAGGTCCCCACTGGGGCTACTATTCTAGTATATTAGATAGACTAGTCTGCTGGGCAGACATAGCCACTCTACGACTGATCATTTATATAATGTTGGTGTAGTAGTGTAGTTCCTTGAGGGTCACTGCACTAATCTATTGGATAGACTAGTTTGCTAGGCAGATAACCTTTTGTTATTTGCACCTTGGGTGCCAGGATTTAATTGAGCCGATGCAGTGGCATATGTCCATAATGAGGACCACTGCATTAGATTAATTTTCCTCTAGATCGAGTGACTATCGGGGTTATCTCTTAAGTTGTGCTTGTTGAGATAATTAAATAAGATAAATAAACTCCTATATAGCTATGAAATATAAACTGGGACATTTTAGTAAATTTTCCACTGATAATGAATAAAGACTTAAAATGGTATAGGTAGTACATTAAATGATTAATAAGGATAAAACACATAAACTATATGGCTTGTAGTAATTAATTGTATAATCATAGTAGAAGGAATACTCTAGTAAAATGGTAATTCATGCATGTTAGTGTTATAAGTGGAACTAGGATATCAGTATAAGATAGGAATGGAATTTTAATACATGGATTAACTATTGACATATTTTTATAATTGAATTTTCTAGTGAGTATTTTTATACTCAACATACCTATTTTGGTGTGCAATTACCAAGATCAAAAGTGTCACCTTGTAAAATGTGCTGTGGAGTTTAGAGGTAATTCTTAAGAAGACTAATCATGTATAGATGTTTGATTTTGCACTCTATATACTTAGGTGGGGAATATGGGCATGATGTATATAAAGGACACAGGGTAGTATCCGTATAAAATGGGCTATTATGTAATAAATCTTGTGATGTTTCTTTCATGTATATGTGATCTATGTTGATGCTTATAAGCTTGAGGCTCTTTGTGTTTTATTGTGGCCTGAGGCCTGTGATTGTTGTGGGTAATAGATGATATTGATAGGATAATATCTAGGGGACCAGAAGGGTCAAGTAGATGTGATATATGATATAAGAGTGCTCAAAGGTAGATATGGATTTTGGGGATAGTGACCAAGGTAGCCGTTGTGCTACTAGATTTTGAGATAATACCAGATTATGTTAAATTCTTTTTGTAATAAATGAAACATGATAATATGAACTTAAATGGATTAGAGGAACTGACTTGAATGAATTTGGAATCAGATAAAATTGTCTAGAGTATTACAAGTAAAAGTTAAACAAATGAATCTGGGGGGAAATTTCAGGATGGGTGATCTAGCGGGAAGTTTACCACTTATTAGGTATCTTTAGGGATCTAGCAAAGGGTGTCACACCATCTATAGGATAAGCTCCGATGGTGTTCCTATAAGAGTTGCTTCAACTATTAAGACAAACTACTACTACTGCTCCTCCACCACTAGCACCATAGCCTGAGGTACCTTTAGCCCTCTAAAAGACCTAATTAGAGAGAGTCAAGAAGATAGTGGCCAAGGATTTCAAAGGAGAAGGTAAGATAAAGCTTGGGAAGGTAGAGTACTAGTTGAAGAAGATCGTGAAATAGATGTAGTGCACACCAAAAGGGAATGTGATATGTGCCACCTCACTCTTATATGAAGAGACATCTAAGTGGTAAGAGGATCTTATTGAGTACAAGTTAAAAGATCAAGTGACATGAGAGTTCTTCTTAGTTGAGTTCTATAAGAAATACATTACTAAAAACTATCTTGATAATAGGAGACAATAATTCATAAATCTTAAGCAAGATTAATTAACCATAATGGAGTATGAGAAGGAGTTTACTATGCTTAGCAAATATGTTAATGACACCATTACTAAAGAGGCAGACAAGTGCAAGAGGGTTGAGAAGGGTCTATATGTTTAGATCAAGTCCTACGTGGTACCAATAAAGATTAGAGATTCCTCCTAGCTAGTATCTGTATATAGGTCTACTAAGGGAGTACAAAAAGAGAAGAAAGTGTTCTCCCAAAAGAAGAGATTAGTTAGTTTGGGAGTATCCGATGTTACTCAATAGCCATGGAAGAAGTATAAGGGTTTTCAATCTGGGTATACCCAGCAGTATTAGAAGCAAGGGCAAACTCAGAAGACAACATAAAGTGGTAAGGGTAAGGTTAGATAATAGGAGTCACAAGCTATAAGTACACTAGGATCTACAATCAAAGGCAGTTAAGTTACTCAATTTCAAACTTGTTTTAAATGGCACAAGAGAGAATGTTAGAAGAACAAGTCAGGTGAGTGCTTTGGTTGTAGATAGCTGGGTCATATTTGTAAGGATTGTCCTAAGGGATAGACTATGGGATAAAGATTAGTACATGCACTTATTAAAGGCCAAAAGGGAAGACGAGGAGAAAGAAAGCTAAGGGAGCTCAGAGAGATAGATTGGTGTCTAGACATAAGCATAGAGCTCCTACTCAATAGTGCACTATTAGAACTCGAGAGGATGTTGATGAGCTAAATGTCAGAGCTGGTACTTTTGTCATCTTTAACTCTCCTATTTTAGAAGTAATTGATTTGGAGTCTACGTATTTATATGTTTTCACATCACTTGTATAAGACTAGGGGTTAGTTTCAGAACCACTTGACTTAGAGATCATGGTTAGTAACCCTATAGGCCAGCATGTGATAGTTGATCGAGTATCTAAAGATTGCCCTTTAGGGATACAAGACCATCAGTTTGTTGCTAACCTAATAGAACTACCCTTCGATAATTTTGACTTCATATTGTGCATAGATTGGTTGTCTGAATATCAATCGATTTTAGATTGCAAACATAAGAGGTTGACTCTCCAAGCTAACGATAAGTCTAAAATCACAATTGTTTGAGAGCGAATCAACTTCTTATCTAATGTGATATCTGTAGTCACAACTAGGAAAATGATAAGGAAAGGTTGTCAAGCATATCATGTTATGTATATGACATTAGAATAAAAGAGCTAGACACTAGTAGTATATTAGTGGTGGCTAAGTTTATTAATGTCTTTCTAAAAGAATTGCCGAGTTTGCCACTAGAAAGAAAACTTGAGTTTAGTATTAAGGTTTTGCTTATTTCTACTCTGATATCAATAACTCTATATCAGATAGTGCCAACAGAGTTAAAAGAATTGAAGATCTAATTACAAGAACTACTAGACAAGGGTTTCATTAGACCGAGTGTTTCACCATAGGGAGCATTGGTCCTGTTTGTTAAAAAAAAGGATGGTTCACTTAGGTTATGTGTGGATTACTAATAGTTGAATAAAGTGACCATCAATAATAAGTATCCTTTGCCATGGATCAATGATTTATTTGATCAGCTAAGAAAAGCCGGAGTGTTCTCCAAGATAGATTTGAGATCTTGGTACTATCATTTGGGAGTGAAGGAGATAGATGTGGTGAAGACTGCTTTTAAGACAAGGTATGGTCACTATGAGTTCTTAGTAATACTTTGGGCTTACCAATGTTCCTACGGTGTTCATAGATCTAATGAATAGTGTTTTTAAACCTTACCTTGATCAGTTTGTGGTAATCTTTATAAACATATTTTAGTTTACTCGAAGAATAAGGAAGAGCATGAACAACATTTGAGAACAATTATTCAGATTTTGAAAGAAGAAAAACTCTATGTCAAGCTTAATAAGTGTGAGTTTTGGTTGAATGCAGTATCATTCTTAGGACATATTGCCTCAACCAATGGTATTTGAGTTGATCCTAGCAAGATTGAGGTAGTGATAGAGTGGAAGCCACTGAGGAACAACACAGACATTAGGAGTTTACTAAGGTTAGTAGGGTATTACAAATGGTTTGTTATGGGGTTTTCCTTGATAGTAGCCCCTATGACATGGTTATTAAGGAAAGATGTCTAGTTTGTTTAGGATGACAAATGTTAGGAAAGCTTTGACAAACTTAAGGCTATATTGACAGAGGCTTCAATTCTTATACATTAAGTTTTAGGGAAAGACTTCATTGTATTCAGTGACACATCTCATAATAAGTTAGGGTGCATTCTAATGCAAGATTGTAAGGTTATTGCCTATGCTTCAAGACAATTGATGGCACATGAGAAAAATTACCTTCTCATGATCTAGAGCTTACAACCATTATGTTTACTCTAAAAATCTAGAGACATTATCTTTATGGAGAGAAGTGCTATGTCTACACTAATCATAAGAGTCTTAAGCATCTTCCTACACGAAATGAGTTGAACTTAAGATAGAGGTGATGGATAGAATTGATTAAGGAATATGATTGCCTAATTGGTTACCATCCAGTAAAGGTTAATGGAGTGATAGATGCACTTAGCAGAAAGTTTATGATAGCCATTAGAGTTATGCATGTGCACTTGCAACTTATGGGTGATAATGCTCCTTTGGTCGAGATGCATGTTAAGCCTAGTTTATTATAGCAAGTGAAAAAGTGTCAGCAACATGAACACTTATTGATAAGTGCTATAAGTGTTATCCAGGAGGGGAAGCCAATAGAGTATAAGATTGAAAAAGATGGCTGCTTGTACGATCATGATAGAATTTATGTACTAGATGTGGAAGAATTGAAAAAGCAAATTCTACAAGAAGCTTATAATGCTCCATATGTGATGCATCTTGGTAGCACTAAAATGTATCAAGATCTTAAACTTTTTTATTAGTGGCTAGGCATGAAAATGGATATATTAGAATATGTGACTAAGTGCCTTACTTGTCAGTAGGTAAAAGCAGAGCATTAAGTTCCTTCTGGATTGCTTCATCCTATAGCAATTCCAAAATGGAAATGGGATAGAGTTATGATAGATTTTGTGGTTAGGTTACCTATGACGAGGAGCAAATGTCATTTAGTTTGGGTGGTTGTGGATTGTTTGACCAAGACTGCTCATTTATACTAGTAAGAATGGACTGCTCCTTAAAGAGCCTAGTAGAGCTCTATATGGATGAGATAGTCAGATTGCATTGAGTGCCATCTTCAATTATATCAGATTGGGATCCAAGGTTCACATTGAGGTTTTGGAAGAAACTTCTTAATGCCTTGGGTATTCGATTAAGTTTCAGTATAGTATTCCATCTATAGACTGAGGGACAATATGAGAGAGTCATCTAAATTCTTGAGGATATTTAAGTGGTTATGCATTAGAGTTCAAGGGAAGCTGGGACCAATATTTGTACTTGGCTAAATTTCCTTATAATAATAGCTATCAAACAAGTTTAGGCATGGCTCCTTATGAGGCTTTGTTTAGAAGAAAGAGTAAAACACCTTAGTGTTAGAATGAGCTGAGTGAGACTAAGCTCATGGGGCCATATTTAGTATAAGATACAGAAGAAAGGGTGAAGATAATCAGAGAGAGGTTGAAGGCATCTTCAGATAGACAAAAGTCCTATACGGATTTGAAGAGAAAAGAGGTTGAATATGAAGTGGGAGATAAGGTTTTTCTCAGGGTTTCACCTTGGAAGAAGGTTCTGTAATTTGGGAAGAAATGGAAGTTAAGTCTTAGGTTTATTAAGCCATACGAGATCATAAAACGCATGGGACAAGTACCTTATACACTAGGCTTATTCTTAAAACTTTAGTAGATCCAAGATGTCTTTCACATTTCCATACCTAGAAGATATAGATCATACCCTATGCATGTGATAACAATGGAAGAGATTGAGGTTAATCCTAACTAGACTTATGAAGAAGAACTAGTAAGGATTCTAGATAGAGCGACAAAGGAATTGCAAAATAAGACAGTGTCTTTGGTAAAGGTTCTCTAGAGATGCCATGAGATAGAAGAGGCTACATAGGAGATAGAAGCTTAAATGAAAGAATAATATATGTATTTATTCAAACTAGGTAATAATTTAATGTCGAGGATGAAATTTATTTTAAGAGGGAAAGAA
>CANXYI011357159.1:0-12892 GCA_948208565.1 Hura crepitans | reverse complement strand
GTTCCAATATAGTCCATTGGCACTAAAATTGAAATTTTTGAAGTTTGAAAAATATTTTTACAAATCGAGAAAATAAAATAATGGCATTTTATTCGATTTTTCTTGGTTTTCAAGCTCTAATTTTTTAGGATTATGGGACATTAATTATAAGATTTTTAAGTGGGGTTATTTGAGGGTAATTAAAGTGGAAATAAAAAAGGAGAAATAGTAGGATTAAAGGGGAAATTTGACAACATTATATAAAGGTCAAAATTAATTAATTTATGTCAAATTGTGAAAAGTCTCTCATTCTCATCTCTTCTTTGTTGCCAACACACTCTTTACCCTTATGGGAGAGTGATTTTGCTTCTTCCCATCCTCAAATTCCCCTCAATCTCTCACACCTAATCCAAATGTAAAAGCCTTAATGACCACTAAAAGCCTTTAAAAGTGGAATTTTATTGAAAAATGGAAAGATTTGCTCGACTTAGAGTCTCGATGAATAGTGACCTTTTTTGTTCGAGTAAGTTTTTCTGAGTTCCAATATTTTTCCTGTGTTATATAAGTGATCATGAGTCACTCTATATGGTCAGATTTAATTTTTGATGTGTATTTGATTTTATATGAATTTTACAATTGAATTTATAATCGATAGTTGACCCAAGTGAAAATTGAAAGGACAAGGGAAAGGTGAAGACATGACCAAGATCATAAACACCTGTGAAACTTGTAGTAAGTGAAATTTTAGTAATTTAATGTTTTAGTGTGTGTATGCATTTATAAGTGCATGTATGTAAATATGGAAAATTTGAAATTCATGAAATCACATGTTTTAATGATGTTTGTTTACTTTATTAAGTGGGATTAAATGCTTAAGAAGATGAGGCAATAAATGGTGTGCTTGTGTGTTGGAGGCTAGAATTGGTTATATGTTTGGCATGTATGTGTTGCTCATGTATATAAGTTAAAAGCGCATAATTGAGTAATATTGCTTTGTCATATTAATAGATGGATTAATTACTCTATGTGTTATAATTTAAGGGTATTAATATGCATGGTTGTTGCATGAGGGTAGTATGGCTAAATGGCCTAAGTGAATAATATGTATGCATGTGAGTTGAGTATTACACATGGATGTTGAGTTATTGATATATGTGGTAATGACATAAGATTTTATACATAGTTATTAAATTGTTAATATGGTTGGATGCATATAAAGGCATAATGATGAGAGTAAGCCGAATGGTAAAGGAGCAAGAAATGTATGTTGTGTGATGCACTATGGTATATGTAGCAAGTATGTGTACATGTTATCATGTGTTTTTATATGAGTTAATTAATAATGCATGTGAGAATGCTAAAAGAGTATATTATGTGTTTGCATACATGTTGTGCTTGAATGGCCTATAAGTTTGATTAATACATGTCTAATATGTGGATTTTTATGCATAAGATATTTTTAAGACATCATTGGCCAAAATTTGCTGAAGGCTTAATGTGTCCCTTATTGATGGAAATCATGCCTAATATGCTTATAATAGAGCATTAAAGGTTATATATAGGCATGAGTATTATTGATATGATGGATTTAAGTTACCATGTATATGTTTTGAGCTTTGGCTTAATTCAAATGAGATTGATGAACATAATGCTCTACTTGCTCATATGTTGGCCTAACAACCATGTTCAATTTAATTAACCTATATATATTGGTAAAAAGAAAAGCAAAATATGGTGATTTACCTATGCTATTTAACAACTTAGATTGGATAGGTTGACTGGTCTACTAGGAATATAGTAGCTATTAAGACACTTTAGTGTCTTTTTAATAACCTTTGGGTCTAAATAATGACTTCGAGTATGAAAAATAACCTTCGAGTTTAGATAACAACCTTCAAGTTTAGATAATAACCTTCGAGTCTAATTTGGGAACCTTTGTGGTTTTAATGGCTTTAGTGGTCAATATCCCTGTTATCTAGTAGAGATAAGAGTTTTCTTAATTGGGCCATTAATTACATTAATGTAGTATTTTCTTAACTAATATGATATTCAATTTTAATTGGGTTCAAATATGTATATTATGATGAATGTTTATATCTATGAAATTAAGGCATGTGTATATGACTTGTTTTTGCTATAAGTATGACATGAGCATATAATTACATAGCTATATGCATTTAATTGCCATTTCATGCACATATGCTTGATAATGCAGAAGCACCTTAAATTTCCTTAATTTCACCACTAAGCAAATTTTCTTAGCGCACTATTTTATCTACAATGCATAGATTAAAGAACCAGATTAGAGTTAAAGCCTTGAAATTGTCATAAATTAGAAGCAAGCTACTTTTTAGGTATGTTGCTAATTTGTATATATTATTTTTGTGTTTTAAATGGTTAGATGGAACTTGTATGTAACCTAAGAGGGATTAGGCCTAATATAGAATTATTATTATTTTGTAACTATTCAGATATGTTTTAAACTCTATTTTGATGTTTATTATCAATGATTTTTATAATTGAGATGTGTTTTTGTTGTGGATGGTCGGAAGGACCAAAATGATGTTAAGAATGAGATGAATGAAATATTTTGGGATAATGCACTAGTATAGCCATTATGCCACTAAATTTTTGCCACTAGGATTCTTAGAATGAATGTAACTTACTAAATGGATTGTAATTATTTTAAAAGTATAATTTTTTTATTTAAATTTTAAATCAAACAAGTTTTGAAAAAGGTTTTAATTTACTCATTTTTTTAGTAATGATATATGGGATAAGTAAGTTCAGTAACACATTTATGTGCGCTTTCCTTATTCGTGTTTGGTTATTGGATAGGGTAAAGTGCATTACATTTTGTGATATTAGAGCTTTTGGTATAGGCATTCCTTGGTGTTTAATGGTTATGTATAAGTGCCATTAATTTAGAACTTACATCGCATGATAATATAGTGTCAAGGCCTATAATATGTTCTTTTACCTATAGATTGCGATAAGTTCAAATATGCCTCTTAATGAGGAAAAGGTCGAGAGCCATGCTCCAATAATGGTTGGGCAATGATATGATAGATCTACCACTAGAAGTGATGCGAGGCAAGTATCCTCAACAACATAAGTAGCACTAGTGTTCTTAAGAGAAATGTAAAATCTATTGAGATAGGCCATAGGAGTAGCACATCCACTACCTCTACCAATTTAGTAGCCAGCTTCAGAACCCTAGGCTTTTTAGAAGACTTACCTTGAGAGAAGCAAGAAGTTGAGAGCCAAAGATTTTATGGGTAGAGGTATTTGCAGATACAAGTGCAGTAGAGTACTAATTGGATAAAACCACCAAAGTTATGTAGCAACTCAAGCGTATACCTAAAGTGAAAGTTATTTATACTACTTCCTTACTACAAAAATAATCTTTCAATTAGTGGGAAGCATTGACAAAAAATAAGAATAAGGCTAACTTGACATGGGATTACTTTTTAGAGGAATTCTAAAAGAAGTATTTTAAGTAGTAGTAGTACTTTGATGCCAAAAGACAAGAGTTTGTGAACTTTAACCAAGGATATAGGTCAATACCTTAGTATGTGAAGGATTTTGCCATGTTAAGTAGATATGCTAAGGATATGGTTAAGACAAAAGTTGACAGATGAAAGAGATTTAAGAAAAGGTTGAATATGGAGATTAAGTCAAATGTAGCTCTTATGAAGATTCAAGACTTTTCTAGCATGGCATCAGCATACCTTGTGACAGAGGAAGTACTAGAGAAGAAGAGAGATTTCTATTAGTAGAAGATAAATTTCTATTAGCAGAAGAAGAGATCCTATGGCCAAGCATTAGCTAGTGTAACCTAGAAATCAAATAAGAAGTTTAAGGGAAATTAATCAAAAGCACCACAGCAGACCTAGAAGCATGGTAAATCTCAGAGGTAAGGATAGAGATCCCAAAACAAGTTCAGACAGCAACATTCTTAAATTGCTAGTGCTCTAGTTTCTATAGCTCAGAGTAATCAGTGACCCAAGTGTCAAATATACCATAGGAGACACTAAGGAGAGTGTTAGAGATCTAGATCAAGAGTCTATTTGGGATGTGGTACAATAGGCCATTTTATAAGCATTGTTAAAAATAGTCTTAGGCTAGACAAAGATCTACAATTGGATTAATTAGAGGACTAAAAGGGGATTGAGGTGAGAAGACTATTGGTACTTAAAGAGTTAAGGCTGTGACTAGAGTGTCTACTAAGTATTATACCATCAGAGCCAAAGAGGATATTGACTTGCCTGATGTGATTGTGAGTGCCTTTCTTTTCTTTGATTCTCCTACTTTAACTTTGATTGATCTAGGGTCTACACACTTATATATATATGCACTGCATGGCATAAGTCTGGGGGTTAGCATAAAAAACCTTGACATTGAGATTATGGTTAGTAACCCTATAGGTCAGCATGTAGCTATGAACATGGTCTATGAAGAATATACCTTGATAGTATGCAAATATTTATTTTTGGCCAATCTTATTGAGTTACCTTTTGATGAGTTTGACTTGATCTTGGGTATGGATTGGTTGTCCAAGTAATAAATAGTTACAAATTGTGGTTAGAAGTGGATATCTCTTAAGATTGGTGATGGAACAAAGATCAAAGTTGATAGTGAAATAACGGATTTTCTCTCCAATATGATTTCAATAATTACAGCTAGATGGATGTTGAGAAAGAGTTGTTAGGCTTTCTTGCCACATGTACATGATTTTAGTAAGAGTGAGCTAGATGCTAGAGCAATACTAATGATGTCAGAGTATGTAGATGCTTTTCCCGAAGAGTTACCCAATTGCTAGAATGGGATCTCAAGTTTATTATAAAAGTTTTACTTGGCATTACTCTAATATCTATAGCTATCTACTAAATAGCTCTTATAAAGTTAAAGGAGTTAAAGGTTCAATTAAAAAAGTTACTTGACAAAAGGTTCATAAGATTGAGTCTATCACCTTGGGGAGCACCGATTTATTTGTTAAGAAGAAAGATGGTTCTCGTTAGTTATGTATGGACTATTGATAGTTGAACAAGCTAACCATCAAGAATAGATATCCTTTTACTAAGGATAGATAATTTGTTTGAGGAGCTGGAGTGTTTTCTAAGATTGATCTGAGGTCTGGTTATTACTAGTGAAGGGTTAAAGAGGTTGATATGGCCAAAACTCTTTTTTAGGATACATTATTCCCATTATGAGTTTTTATTAATGCCATTTAGACTTACTAATGCTCTTGCAACATTTTATAGATCTCATAAATTGAGTCTTTTGACCTTTCGTAGATCAATTTGTGGTGGTCTTCATATAGGATAACTTTATATACTCAAACAGTAAGGAAGAACATGAATAGCATTTGAGAACAATTTTTTAAATTCTGTATGAGAAGATGCTATATGGCAAACTTAGCAAGTGTGAGGTTTGGCTTAGTAAGGTGTCTTTCTTAGGATGCATAGCTTTTATAATAGGCATCTGAGTAGATCTTAGTAAGATACAAGCTATTATGGAGTGGAAGTTACCTAGGAACACAGTAGAGATTAGGAGTTTCCTTAGTTTGGTCGAATATGACAAATAATTTGTCAAAGGTTTCTCCTTGATTACTGCACCTATAACTCAGTTGTTAAGGAAGGATGTGAAGTTCATTTATGGTGACCAATATATAGAGAGTTTTAACAAGCTAAATACCATGTTGATAGAAGCTCCTATCCTTGTACAACTAGTGTTAGCGAAGGAATTTATTATATACAATGATGCATCTCATTATGGGTTATGATGTGTTTTGATGCAAGATGGCAAGGTTGTTGCTTATGCTTCAAGATAGTTGTAGCAAGATGAGAAGATCTACCTTACTAATGATCTAGAGATTGTAGTAATAGTGCTTATTTTGAAGATTTAGAGACACTATCTCCAAAGAGAAAATTGTTCTATTTATATAGATCATAAAAGTTTGAAGTATCTTCATACTTAGAAGGGGCTAAAAATGAGATAGAGACAATGGATGGAAGTAATCAAGGACTATGATTGCTTGATTGATTTTCATCCAGGAGAAGCAAATATTGTGGAAGATGCTCTTAGCATAAGTTTATGGCAGCTATGAGAGCTATAAATGTCAGATTATAGCTTGTGGGTGATGATGCTTTATTGACAAAGTTGCAAGTGAAGCTTAGTTTACTACAACAAGTAAAAGATTCTCTGAGTAATGATCACAAGCTAATGAGTGTTGTTAGTGCCATTCAAGAGGGGAAGCCTACTGAGTATGGAATTAAGAGTGATGGTTATATGTACTACCATGATAGGATTTGTGTACCGAATATGGAAGAGTTAAGGAAGCAGATTCAATATGAAGCTCACAGTGCTCCTTAGACTACACATCCTAGTAGCACTAGGATGTACCAGGATCTTAAGTTGTTTATAGGTGGCTAGGTATTGTTAGAGATGTGTCAGAGTTTATGACCAAGTGCCTCACATGTAAGCAAGTTAAGGTTGAGCATCATGTTCCCTTTAGATTGCTGAATTTTATAGCAAATCCTAAGTGGAAAAGTGATAAGGTCATAATGGACTTCATTGTTAGTTTACCTTAAACAAGGAAAAGGTGTTAGTCAGTTTGGGTTTTGGTAGATCGATTAACTAAGACAACATATGTCATAATAGTTAAGATAGACTACTTATTAGAGAAGCTTGCAGAATAGTACATCAATAAGGTTTTAGATTGCATGGAGTGCCTACTTCTATTATATTAGATCGAGACCCGAGGCTTATTTTAAGATTTTGGAAAAAGCTTCATAGTACCTTTGGCACTCAATTGAGTTTTAGTATGACATTTCATCCTTAAACTAAAGGATAATTAGAAAAAGTCATTTAGATAACTCTTATTACTTGAGTGATTTTAGTGCTATGTTATCTATCTAATATTCATGTTAAGTGTTTTTTTAAATGGTCAAAGATATGCTAAAAAGTTATGCTATAGAGTTCAAAGGTAGCTGGGATCATTATATTTCCTTAGATAAGTTTACTTACACAAATAGTTTTCAAGCAAGTTAGGAATGGCTCCTTTTGAAGCTTTATATGAAAAAAAAGTGCAAAACTCCTTTATGTTGGAATGAGATAAGTGAAACAAAGTTAAAGGGGCCAAATATAATTAAGAATCCTGAAGAGAAGGTAAAGATTATCAAAGATAAATTGAAATCTGCTTTAAACAGATGGAAGTCCTGTGTTGATATGAAGAGGATGGATATTTAGTATGAAGTGGGAGATAAGGTATTTCTAAAAGTATTACCTTAGAAGAAGGTTATGCAATTTGGCAAGAAAGGAAAGTTAAGTCTGAGGCTTATTGGTCTATATGAAGTGATAGAGCATATAGGGCTAGTAGGCTATAAAATAACTTTGCCACTTGAGCTTTAGCAAATACATGACATTTTCCATGTGCCTATGCTTTTAAAGTACATATCAGATCCTTCACATGTGCTATTAGCTAAGAAGTAGAGATCAAACTAGACTTGTTTAATAAAGAGGAATTTGTAAGGGTTCTACTAATAGAAGTGAAAGAACTAAGGAATAAGACCATACTACTTGTGAAAGTACTCTAGAGACACCATGGCATTGAAGAAACTACTTGGGAGATAGAAGCTCAGATGAGAGAGCAATATCTATAGCTATTTAAATAAGGTAATTTTAAGACAAACTTTCTTTTAACGGGGGAAAAAATGTAACACTAAAAAATTCTCAATGTTTTTAATAGTACTTCCTGAGGTGTGAGTAATACTTTCTCAAGGTTAGGAGTACTGATCATACTGAATGGAAGTATTAATCATAACATAATTTTTAGGTGAAATTTAAAGTCAAAATGAAGTCGTTTCATTCGTTAAAATTGACAGTTAATTTTTATGGCATTCTCACATGAATAATGAGCTAGTTTTTATTGTCCTATAAAAATATTCAAAAGTTGTTCAAAAAAATTTAGGATTAGTGCAACTTGATACTTAAATATTCCAAGTAGTCCATTAGAAGTGGAATTGGAATTTTTAGAGATTGGGAAGTATTTTTACTAAATTGGGAAAAATAATATAATGGAATTTTATTCTATTTTTTTCAGAAAATTCCACTTCTAGTGGCTTTTATACCAAGATCTAAAGTTGTCTTATTGGTGGCCGAGTATAAAGAGAGATGTGTTAAAGTTCATGACCAAGTGCCTCAAGTGTCAGTAAGTTAAGGCTGAGCATTAGGTTCCCTCTAGATTGCTCAATCCTATAGCAGTTCTTGAGTGGAAATGGGATAGGGCCATAATGGACTTCGTTGTTAGTTTACCTTTGATAAGAAGCATGTGTGACTCATTTTGTGTTGTGGTCGATTTGTTGACTAAGATATCACATTTCATACCAATAAGGATGAACTACTCTTTAGAGAAGCTTATAGAATTATACATCGATGATGTAGTTAGATTACATAGAGCACCTACTTCTACTATATTGGATTGAGACTTGAGGTTTACATTAAGGTTTTAGAAAGAGCTCCATAATGCCTTAGGCACTCAATTATGTTTCAGTATGGTATTTCATTCTCAAATTGATGGAAATTTTGAAAGATTCATTTAGGTAACTTTTAGTACTTAAGTGATTTTAGTGCTAAGTTATCTATGTGGTATTTATGTTAAGTGTGTTTGTTAGGTGCTTGAGGATATGTTGAAATGTTGTGCTATAGATTTCAAAGGCAACTAGGATTACTATCTTTCCTTAGTTGAGTTTGCTTACAACAATAATTTCCAACCAAGCTTGGGAATGGCTCCTTATGAAGCTCTCTATTGAAAGAAGTGTAAAATACCTTTATATTGGAATGAGTTGAGTGAGACCAAGTTAATGGGCCAAATCTAATTAAGAATGCTGAAGAAAAGATAAAGATTATTAATGATCAATTGAAAGTAGCTTTAAACAAACAGAAGTCCAATATTGATCTAAAGAGGAAGTATATTCAATAAAAAGTGAGAGATAAAGTGTTTTTGAAAGTTTCACCTTAGAAGAAGGTTATGTAGTTTGGCAAGAAAGGAAAGTTAAGCCTAATGTTTATTGGTCTATATGAAGTAATAGACTATTTAGGGCTAGTAGTCCATAGACTAGGTTTGCCACCTGAGCTTCAGCAGATACAAGATATTTTTCATATGTCTATGCATCAAAAGTATAGATCAGATCCTTTACATGTGTTATTAGCTGAAGAAGTAGAGATCAGACCAAACTTGTCTTATAAAGAGGAACTTATGAGGGTTCTAGCAATAGAAGTGAAAAAACTAAGTAAGATCGTACTACTTGTGAAAGTACTATAGAGACACTATGGCATTAAAGAAGCTATGTGAGAGACAAAAGGTCAAATGAGATAGCAATATCCATAGTTGTTTGAACTAGGTAATTTTGAGACAAAATTTCTTTAAGCGAAAAAGAAATGTAATATCTAAAAAATCTTGATGTTATGAATAGTAGTTCCTAGGGCATGAATAGTACATTCCTGAGGCTAGGAGTACTAATCTTACTAAATGGAAGAATTAATCATATCATTTTTAGGTGAAATTTGAATTCAAAACATAATCTATTAGTTGGTTAAAAATGACAATTAAATTTTTATAGCAAAGGCATATGAATAGTGACCTAGGTTTAGCTAAACCATAAAAATATTCAAAAGTTGCTTAGAAAATTCTCGGATTAGTACAACTTGATACTCAAATATTTTAAATAGTCATTGGCATTGGAATTGAAATTTTTAGAGTTTAAAAAGTATTTTTACTAAATTGGGAAAAGTAATACAATGTCATTTTATTCGATTTTTCTTATTTTTTAAGCTCTTATTTTTAGAGGGTTATAGGGCATTGATTATAAGATTTTTAAGTAAGGTTAACTGAGGGTAATTAGAGTGGAAATAAAAAATGAAAAGTTAAAGGATTAAAGCAAAAATGTGACGACACTATATAAATGTCAAAATGAATTAATTTTGGTCAAATTACAAATAGTCTCTTTTCATCGTCTCTTTTTTATTGCCGACACACTCTTCCCTTCATGGGAGAGTGATTTTTCTTCTTCTATTCCTCAAATTCCCCTAAATCTCTCACACCTTATCCAAATGTCCAAGCCTCCATGACCTCTAAAAGCCTCTAGAAGTGGAATTTTATGAAAAAAAACTAAAAGATTTGATTGGTTTGAGTCTCAGTGAATAGTGACAATTTTTTTAAGTAATTTTTTTGAGTTCCAATATTTTTCTCATCTTTTATCGGTGCCTAAGAGTTAGTCTATATGGTTCGATTTAATTTTTAAAGTGCATTTGATTTTATAAGAATTTTACAAAATTGAATCTGTAATTGGCAGTTAATGGGGGTAAAAGTTAAAAGGATAAAGGGCAAGGCGATGGAGTGAGTCTGATTGTAATAACCTATTGAACTCGTAGTAAATGAAATTTATGAAATTTAATGTGTATGTGTGTGTATGCATTTATGAGTGCATACACATAAATATGAAAATTTTTAAATTTAAAGTAATTCAAGAAATTAAATATTTTAATGATTTTTTTTTTACTTTATTAAGCTGAATTAAATGCTTAGGATGATGAGGAAATAAATGGGATATATGTGTGTATGTTGTAGGGTGAAATTGGACTTATGCCTGGCATGTATGTGTTTCTCATGTATGTGAGTTAAAATGCCATAATTAAGTAATATTGCCTTGTCATATTAATAGAAGGATTAATTACTATGTGTATTATTATTTGAGGGTAATAATATGAATGGTTATTGCATGAGGGTAGTATAGCTGAATGGCCTAAGTGAATAATATGTGTGCATGTGATTTGAGTATTACACATGTATGTTGAGTTATTGATATCTATGGTAATGACACATGATTTTATACATAGTTATTAATATGTTAATGTGGTTGAATGCACATGAATCCATGATAAAGAGAGTTGGCCGAATTGTAAAGGAGCAAGAAATGTATGTTATATGATACACCATTATATATCTTACTTGTATGTGTACATGCTATCATGTGTGCTTATATGAGTTGATGAATAATGTATGTGAGAATGCTTAAGGAGTTTGTTATGTGTGCGCATACATGTTGTGGCCAAATGGCCTATGAGTTTAATTGAGGTATGTTGTTGATTTGTACATGTCTAACAAATAGATCGTTATGTATAAGATGTTTTTGAGGCATTTATTCATGTCCTTTAGGTTTTCTTTGGGCTAATCAAACCGAAATAGCCGAAGACTCGACTTAAGCCTCACTCCTCGAGTCTCGAAAGATGAGAAGGAAGCTAGGGGAATCTAGGGCCACTCCTATTTGATTAGCCTAGGAGGAGCGAGTTGGGCACCACATGGTAGGAATCGGCACTCGACCAAAGTCAAGAAATACCTTATAGGGCCAAAACAAGAGCGATTCAAAATCTTACTCTTATTTATACCATAAATTAATACAAAAATTTGTTTTCAATTTATAATATTATTCTTTTTCTCAAGTGACATTTTTCTATTAAAGTAAATCACATATTCAGGTATGAGAAAATACAAAATATATTTATAGAAAAATAAATAGATGCTTGGAATCAAAATATCATACATGAAATCTAGCAGTTGATTGTCTTGAGAACTTTGGTTCTCGTATGCTAATTTTTGAAAATAAATTTTATTGTAGTGACTTTTATTTGGATGATTGGTTTAAGAACTTTGGTTCTTGAATGTCAATTTTAGAAAATGGATGGTATCATTATAGCTTTTATTAAGAAAAAATCAGAATTTATTTTATTAGCAAAATGCCAATTTATTGGGTATAAATATGATTTTTCATTATTATTCATTTTTAACATGCAAAAAATTATTTTTTCTACCTAATGTGGCATTCATGGAATATTCAGGATTTGAGATTTAAAATATCATACATAAAACTAGGTGATGGATTTAATTTGAGAGCTTTGGTTCTCGCATGTCAATTTTAGGAAATAATTTTTTTATTATTCTGACTTTTATTAAGAAAAATCAAAACCCATTTCATTAGTAAAACACCAATTAATTAAATAAAAATATTTTGGTTATTTTTTTTGATCGCGTGGAAAATCATTTTTCTAATTATTATAGCAATCTTGTAATATACAGGGAAATAATTCGACAATAAAAATATAACATATAGCAATTACCTAAAATACATCCTAACCGAATAAATAATAAAAATAAAATTATATTTTGGGACACCTAAAATACAATCTCACTAAGAATAGGTGATAAAACAGGAAATCAGCAGAACCACAAAACACAAAATAAAATAGAAAGTAGAAAATAATGGGTCATTAAAAGATTACTTCACCAAGATTTAGTGAGGTGGCCAAAAATATAACAGTCAAATCCCAAGTAATCAAACCACTCACATAACAACAATAGAAATAACATATTAGTATGCGAAGCAAAAATAGACAGACATAAATAAAAATGAGCAGTCTCCCAAATATATAAAAAATATTGCACAAATAAATTATTACATCTAATTGGTAGATGGATAAATCAAAAAGAAAAAGGAAAGCAGTAAAAATGATAAAAATAATATATCTAGATGCAAAGCAAAAATAAACAAGTAGACAAAAATAAAATAAAGATGAGTAGTAACAAATGTAAAAAATATTACACAAATAAATTATCATATCTAACTAACGGATAGATAAAGCAAAAATAAAAATGAAAGTAGTAAAAATGATAGAAATTATATATTTGTATGCGAATCAAAAATATATAGGCAGACAAAAATAAAATAAAAATGAGCAGTCCCATAAATGTAAAAAATATTGCCCAAATAAATTATCACATCTAACTGGTAGATGGATAAAACGAAAAAAAATTAAAATAGTAGAAATATGGGTTAGTTGAGACACCGAGTATATT
>CANXYI011357141.1:0-11914 GCA_948208565.1 Hura crepitans | reverse complement strand
GGGTATGGTATTTTCGAGACCATCCGAGTACATTCCCGGGTCTCCAACTGTCCGGGTCTCAAAATATTTTTATCTCCGATAATGAAAGTTTATACCCTAAAAGTAATTATTGGTTCTGCTAAAAATTTTAATTCTTTCATTATGACCCCTTTCAGGCCCGTCAAAGTTTTATGAACAATATGCCAGTCATAAGACTCGAAATGATGACCCGCACCTCGGGGAACATCAATCGGGTTCCGAATGCACTGTTCATAAGACGTCGACCGGCGATCGTTACAACCTTAGTTTAGAATAAATCATGTCTAGGTTCATGGTCATTAATATTTTTCTATTTAAGCATTTTAATCTAATTACTTAGTTTGTTTGCCTATATATAGAAGGCAATTGCCCAAAATTAGATAATGGGAGTCTTTCACCACATAGGCTGTGTAGTGGCCCCTAAGGGCCTACAAGGCTATTATACTGGCCTAGGTATATACAATGGCTCCTTTAAACCTATATGGCTGCTACACCAACCTAAGTCTGTATAGTGGCCTCTCTAGACCTACTCGAATACTGTACCAGCCAAAACATGATTTAATATCTAAATATACCTATAGTTGCCTAATCGAACTTGTAACACCCCCTACCCAACCCATCATTGAACTCGATAAGGGATGCTACCTTCCAGCTGAGTCGCCTATCCTTATTCTAACCTACTCTACTATTCATTTAACTTTCATTGACTAACACCCTAGTTATTATCCTTTAGGGTTGTTATATGTCATCTAATCCTTTTATATTGCTTATAATTGTAGTTAACTAATAGAACCATTTTAATAAGGAGTTTCACAATCTACTTAAATTTTTGTTGCATAATAGCTGCCCGAGTGAAAAACAAAATTTTCAACCTATAAAAAGACACTTTTATAATCATCCTTATTCATCTCACACTACTAGACCCTTTTGGTCCATTAGATCTCAACTCTACATCAATCAATCATATACATACATATAAGGATCTCAGACTCGTATATCGATAAACATCAAGCATGCATAATATATCAACATGTATACATAACACCTATTTTATCCTTTATAGACCATAAGTAACAAAACATCATACGAACAACTTTACATGGCTGAGCCCTAACTCGACACTTACATATGTGTCCTTTAACTATAGAGACTTAAAAAAAAGCAAGGAAGTATACATAGAAGCTATGTTGGCTACACTACAGATTAAGGTTGAGTAGCACCTTACTATCTTCTACTAATGCATCGAAACATGGATATGTTAAGTAAAGACTCACTGGTGAAGTTGATGTAATATAATTTGCATCATTTAACCATGTAACACATGCAAAGAAACTCTTTATCAATTAACCACATTCATAATATTTAATCTTGGTTATATGTAACTTAAGACATATTAAATATGATTTGTTATGGTCTCACTACTCAAGTTAATTCTGCATCATATTATGTACTCCTTGTTCTAATTAAGAGTATATATAGTTGTCTATAATATTATGTCTTGATGCCTTTCTATTCTATTTAGGCATATAGTTGAGAGAGTACACTTTAAGACACTAGATAAAAGGGAACAAGTTGTGTAGTGGCCCATATTTTAGACCTCGATAGCTACACCTACCCATCCATCTAATAGCAAGGATTAGTTTTTGAGAACCACCTAAATTGGAGAGGTAACGATCAGTCCTGGTGGACCTCCCAATAGTAGTGATAGTAAGGATTAGCCCCAAAGGGCCTCCTAGATCCCAAATATCAATCATGCTCAGGTGGATAGCAGGGATCAGCCCCATAGGACCTCTCAAATCCACTGAAATATAGGTAAGTCAGGATTAGTCCATATGGACATCCCAATACCTAAGATGAATAGAGTTAGTCTATGTAGACTTCTAAATGACTCCGGATAGTAGGGATTAGCTTATGTGGGCCTTCTAATACCTAGGTATGTAAGGCTCTCTAGCAAAACCTCGATGGCTACACCCGCTATATCATATACATAAGCAATGGCCCATATAGACCCTAACCCATAGCATTTTGGTCTAACATAGGCAAGTTTTAAGTGTTAAAATCTCACCTAAAAAGGTTTATTTAAATGTATAAATAACCCTTATTATGGTAGCCACCAGGTTTATATATTCTATTATAGAATTGTTGCATAGAATAATTGAAAACATGCGAGTTTCTTATTCTTCCTTCATCCACTTGAAAATCCTATTAACACCTAGATTTTCAAGTTGCTCACTTTTAAGAACAATTTATATAAATTGCATTAGAGGTGTTCCTAAAAAAACATCATTGCGGTTTGTGACAACCTACTGAGAGGAGCTTATAAAAGGAATCTGCTATCATCTTTTATAATAAATTACGAAACACTACTAGTTTTATTATTTAAGATGTATTTTAAATTATATGAATCCATTATCTTTGCTGGCTTTTCTTAAAATTTAAATTTTTTTGCTACTTTGATGGATAAAAACCAATACCTTTTCTCCCATGTCCTAGGACACATGGATTTAGAAAGCTTCAATCCATATAGCATAGGAATAAAACCCTTCTTAGAGATATCTATGTTAAACCTCTTTTTCATTTTGTAAACATAGTTTATTATAGAAAACTAAGAAATTTTCTAGATCTATTTTTATATATCTTATCCCCAATATATAAGTTCTTATCTAAGGCCTTTCATAGAGAATTTGTTACTCAAAAAAATCTTTCCTAACTAGAGAACTAATACATAATTTCTCATTTGCAATATGTCATTTACGTAAAACACAAGGAAAGTGATTACACTCCCACTAACCTTTTTGTAAACACATGGTTAATCTAAGTTTTATGAGAAACCAAATACTTTGATTTCTTATCAAAATGGATGTTCCCCACTCTTAAATGTTTACTTCAGTCCATAAATAGACCTCTTAAGCTTGTAAACCTAATTGCCATTTACAAATGTGAAACCTTTAAGTTGTGTCATATTACCTCCTTTAACAAATTTTCTTTAAGGAAAGCTATCTTCATAACCATTTGCTAAATCTCATAATCATAATCAGTAGTAATAGCAAGAAGAATCCAAATTGATTTATGCATTACAATAAGGGAAAGGGTTTCATAAAAGTCAATTTTTTACCTTTGATGATAACCTTTCACTACAAAGCATGCTTTATTGGTAATCATATTACCTTCTACGTTGGTTTTCTTCTTAAAGACCCATTTCCACCTAATTGATTTTATGCCCTCAAAATGCTTAGCCAAGGTCTAAACTTGGTTTTGGTATATGGAATCCATTTTGGATTTCATGACTTTAAGCCATAATTCTAATTTTGAACTCTTGAGAACCTCCTCATAGCTTATAGTCTCATGGTCCTCTATAATAGTTGCTTACTTGTCCTTATTAGCATGAAATCTATATCTCTCTAAAATAGTTTGAACCCTAGTAGATTTTCT
The DNA here is from genome assembly GCA_948208565.1 of Hura crepitans. Classification (NCBI taxonomy): domain Eukaryota; kingdom Viridiplantae; phylum Streptophyta; class Magnoliopsida; order Malpighiales; family Euphorbiaceae; genus Hura; species Hura crepitans. Next base: position 8,464 of record CANXYI011357141.1, on the reverse strand, counting down.
AGGAGCTTATGTCTCTACAAGTTCGTATGTTATCTTATTTGTATGAGTAATAAGCTCAAGATCAGTTAGTTGATCTACTTCAATTTGTGGGTCATGAACTTCATCAAGTTTAATTTTTCTCCCACTATCTTGTCTTAGGAGAAACTCCTTCTCTAAGAAGATTACATGCTTTAAAATAGACACTTTTTGTTCCAAATGATGGTAGAAGTAGTATCTTAAAGTTTCCTTTAGATACCCCATAAATAAGCTTTTGTCACCCTTAGCATCTAGCTTATCTATGATTATTCTCTTCACATAAGATGGAAATTCATATATGAAAAAATTGGTTTCTTGTTATGCCATATCTCATATGGTGTAACATCAACTGACTTTAATGGAACTTTATTTAATATATAAAAAACAATTTCTAGTGCGCAACAACAAAAGGACTTGGGTAAGTTTGCAAGACTCATCATGGATCAACCATGTCTAACAAGGTTTAGTTTTCCTTTCACATATAACGTTATGCAATGGTGTATATAGAAGAGTCCACTGAGACAATATGCCATTGTCTTCTAGATAAACTTATAATTCTTAAGTATTCACCACCTCAATCTAATCGAAGTGTTGAATAATTTTTCCATGTTGTTTCTCTACTTCATTTTTTAATTCTGTCAATTTCTCAAAGGCTACAGACTTGTATTTCATTAAATAGAACTACCTATATCATAGATAATCATTGATAAATGTAATGAAGTATAAAAACCTCCACATGCATATATATGTAGCCATTGGACAACATACATCCATATGTGTAAATTCCAAGAATTCACTTACATGTTGACCCTTTCCCATTAAAAGGTGACTTAGTCATCTTGCATAACAAATAAGACTCACATATATTATATGATTCATAATCAAATATGTGACACCTCTTAGCTAATCCAATCACTGAACTCGAGTAAGAAGTTGAACACAAGCCAATATCTAAACTATTTTTATGAAAACCATATTAATTAAAAACTTATTTATTATGATTAGACAATATTTTTCATATATGTAGTTATAAAGAAATATGGATTTTCAAAAAAAGTGTTCTAAGGTAGACTATTGGGGTTCTTGTGCCAAAATATTAATAGCATAATAGTTATATCAAGCACTATCCCAAATATTAACTTGCATAAAATAACACTTTTAAACCATCCCAATACAAAACAACACCATCTAAGTCCATCCAACCCTCTAAAACAACTCAGCATCTCAATCTCAACATTCATTATGCATGCATAAGAAAGAGATATCAAACAAGTCAAGCAATATTACTCAATCTTAGTAAGAATATTGAAATATTGTTTTAGTAAAGTGACAAATTTAGACACAACACAAATTATATCTAATCCCTCAATTACATGAGAATAACAGAATAAGAGTACATCGCTAATTATAAAAGGAGAACAAAAATACATAAATGATTTTCTGTTACTTAGTCTTCTTAATATTAAGGCTTTTATTTTAATATGATTTCTTTAACTTATGTATCACAAAAATAAAGATAATGCGCTAAGTGATTGCATAGTAGTGAATTCAACATAACTTATACATGATCTCTTGGTCACATGCATTTACAATAATTTGATTAATTGGAAAACATGTATCATGATTAAAAGGTGTAAAACATAGATATTGTCTTTCATACCTGCATGCAAATATCATAAATTACACATATATGAGATGTTCTCATATCAACCATAACATTATTTATCAAGCACCACTAAGTTTTAACTTTTTTTTAACTTTTAAATAAGCCATAATTTATTTATAAATATAAAATTGTTATTCATGCCCATGCCTAAAAGATAACTAACCAAAATAGACAACAGAACTATATTGTGTCCGAAGACTTACATGTTGCCTAAAGGCCTCTATGGTTGCTCGAAGTCCTATATGGCTATCGAAGACCTGTGTGATTGCCCGAAGGCCTATATATTTTCTCAAAGGCCTATATTATACCTAAGAATACCTTAACAGCTATTATATCTCCCTAGTTAACTTGTCAACCAATTTAATCTAGATTGTCTAATAGTATGTGGCATTATTGCACTTATTTTTGTTTCTCTATTTTAAGATTGATTTAAGAAGACTTAATAATTACTCATGGTTTACTTTTTAGGATAAACCACATTGCTTACTCATACATTAATACTTTTTATGTCATAGCATCTTACTTGTATCATAGATTTCATTATGCATACATAGTGCTCAAAGCACTATAACCACTTAATGGGTCATTCGATAAAGCTATATATGGGTATCATTTATGCATGTATCATCATACATAATTTTTCACATAATGCATTTACATAGTAAGCATGACTATATAAAGTAAGATTCATACTAGTGAACTATCTCACCAAAAAAAAATCATCATACACATTAATGTTTGTATGTATACTTAAGTTTCTTTTCTCAAAATTAGCATGCACAAATTATGTTTGGAAGACTCATGTATGAGACATAAAATAAGGTCTTTCCAAAAGTTTGTGCCATTCAACAAACTCATGAGGTTACATTATACCAATTACCATATTCACAATATAATGCCTAACACAGTCTATGAAATCTGAAAACCAATAATTACATTATTTAGAATGAAACATTCAACAACCACTAATAAGATAGCCATTTTTTTAGAACATCATAAAATCACACTATATACATATGTTTGTTATCTCTCTAGATACATATTTATGATACTAATTATTTTTACATCTCAAATTAGAGACACAATATACATTTATGCCCTAAAATAATTTTTTATTCATATAACATCAATTCAAATGTCAAAAACACAACATTAGGGCTCTTAAGAAAACTCGACTATCATACAAAATCCATCTAAAACATCACATTTATATTTATATCAATAAATTACATACTAAATATACTAATAGATGCATTATGAACTTTAATACACTAACTCCGTACATTTCACATTTATCACATATTGATTTATACATAATAAATGCAATTTACACATAATACATAAGCATATGTTAGGCTGAATTAACTCACCAAATGATCAAAATATAATAAAAAGCCTTCTTTATACCTTTTCTTTCCCTTTCCTCTACTTATCTCTTCTTTCTCTATAAACATATAAGAGGCATAACTTAGAAAAATCACAATAAATCCAACACAATTCTAAAATCAATTCTAACCATGTATATGTGTTCTTAGGCACCTGTAGATCATAGGAAAATATCAAACCCAAAAAAAAACACTATATCAAAATTAGGTTACTATTTATCATTACCTTGACAAAACCCATAATCTAAGCTTTTACCACCATAAATAAACTCAATCCATGGTTATTTAGGGCTTAGAAGTGTTTATATGGTGTTGGATTAAAGAAAGAATGAACAAAAATGGATATATCCTTTATTAGATGTGGCATCGACAAGAAGAAGAAAGGAGAAGGGGTGTTGGCTGCCACAATTCCACCCTCTACCTTTTTTTTTTTTTTACCTCTTTTATAGTTGTTTCAATAGATGGTTAGATTAAATGAATCAAAGATCCAATGGCACTCTTTTTTCCCCCTCCTAAAACCTTCTCCTTTAAATTCATTCTTCCTTAATTAAGCACCATTAAACATAACTTTATACAACAAAAAAAATTATTAAAATGTAACCCTTGAACCTTGTAAAAATATGCATTCAATATTCTTAAAAACTTGATAAAAAAAGGTAGCTTGCTATCTTTGCCTGATTTGCTAAAAATACTTTTTGATATTTAAAAATTCTAAATCTAATCCCAATAGACTAGTTAGAATATTTATATATCAGTTGTATCAATCCCGAATAATTTTAAGCAAAAAATAAATTATTTTATAGTTCAAATTTGCCTACAACATTATTCATAACACACAGTTGTAAAATCTTTCTTTGCATTTTTAGCCATCTTAATGACTTCAAATTGACTCCAAATTTTGCCCAAAATTATTTTATGGTCAATACTTCCCTCCAGTCTAATTAGTGTGACTAATGTTTTTAGAAAATACTGTTCATCCTAAGAAGTACTATTCATAAGTCATGATTTTTGGGATGTTACAAAATGAACCAAAATTGACATCTCTGTGTAATATAGTAATACACATCTCATTTTTGTTACCATGCTAACAATGACATAAGTATATGGCTTTAGGTTATCGGTCTTATATCTCTTGGTTTTTATATTATGTATTTCTTTATCTTTATCCAAAACATAAATTCCATTATATATTAAGCCGGAATAATTAATCATGTTATTCAAGAAAAAAAACAACTTTTGTTCTTGTTAATGGATGTAACACCCCTACTAGAATTCCAAAAAAATCTAATAGGAGGTGCAACTTCCCACTAGGTCACCCAATTCTAAAATTTATCTAACCTATATTCTTTAACACTTATAAACTTATTTATTTAATGGACATATCTTGCCTAAATTTTAGTCTAATCTTTAAACATTATTAAACAAGTTATATCATTCATAAAAATCTATTTTCTAGCCAGTAATTAACCTCATAGAAAATTAGGCAGTATAATGGCTACTCGGGTGACATTTTCAAATTTACACCTGTGAAAAATGTACTTCTAATAACTACTATCAATTCATGTCATCACCTGGACCCTTTTTGTCCTCCAATATCATCATACATATCACAAGTTAAACATAGAGCCTCAAGCCCAAAATCATCAGACAATATAGAAATAAAACCATTCAAATAAAAGGCCTTTTTATAATCTACAGTTTTAAGCTTAAAATTTACAAACTCTCATAGCATCTAAGCTAGCTAAGCCCAAAACCATAAAATTTACATGAGTACATCTAATTAACCCCAAAAGTACAAAAATATGCCCTTTATTGTTGTCATCGCTACACTACAAAATCTATAAAGGTTAGAAAGCTATCTTCTATTACCTGCTCACTAGAACAACAATACATTGAGTATAAAACTCATTGGTGAATTTGATATGATAAAAAAACATGTCAATGCAAGTGTACATAGATATCATATATACCATGAGTGCAGAATGCATCAAACAATGTCCCTATTATAAAAATAATATTATTTTATTCATTAATCTCATTATTATATTAATCAGTCATATGCCACTATTTAATTTATCAAAATTCTTATTATTACTGTCTATCACTATTCATTATTTAGTTTATTACACAAGCCTAATTGGTTAGACTACACTTATAAACATTGGATAAAAAGGAAATAAATAATGTGCAGTGCCCGTATTTTGGATCTCGGTCTCTGTAACGACCTGGTGTAATGGCTTAGCCAGTGAACCTCAGTCACTGCACCAACCTAGTTAAATAGTATGGACCTAGAACTCCCCAATAATAGAGAAATAAAATATCATCATATCATTATATCATCACTCTATCATAGTGCAGTGGCCTAGCTTGTGAACCATAGTGGCTGCACCCACCTAGTCTGATAATAGTGATATACTTGTACCAGATAAAAATATCAACGTCATACTGTGCAATGGCTCAACTGATGAACCTCAATCACTATATTGACTTAGTGTAATGGCTTAATTATCAAGACCTCAGTAGCTATACCTGCCTATATCATCAAATTGGTAAAGGCCCAGAGGACTAGAACCTCTAGCAGCTGCAAACCCTTAGTTGACTGGTCAACCTATCTAGCAGGTTTCTAACTAATTGGCCAACTATCTATTAATTATTTTATTCCATTGTAGATCATTTATATATTTATTTCTAGGTGATTAATAGATAGTTATAATTTATTTTTCTCAGTCAATTCTTAGTTGAACAATTATGGGTCACTTTTTTATACTGATTAGTTATAGGTCCATTTTTATACTACATTGTTTTAGGTCCTTTGGTGTCCATTTCATCCCATTATCAAAAGTCATTTTTCATGTCAATGTCACGCCTGTATTACAAGTCATTTTAACAAATTCATTTCCATTACACTATTATAGGTCCATTTTATTTTTAATGACATAATTATGGGTCAATTTCCATTTTCCTTAGGCATTTTCTCATGCCATTTCAAGACATATTTACTTGCCATTCTAGGGCACATATTATTTCATTCCATTCAATTTAGTAAGGCAATAACATTGGCCACACATTTGCATTAAAAACTAAGTACATTGCTTTTTGCAATTTTCATACAAATTTTAAGCCATTTTAGAATACATTATAGGTCACTATTTACAAATTCTTGCAATCCATTTTCATGCCAATTCTTACACTAAGTTGTCATCCCACTTACACCACTTCCACTTATCATTTGTCATCCCACTTATGCCACTTCCACTAATCATTTATTATACATTACTCATCCTTATTTTTATACGCTTTTCATGCTATACATCTCATGGTCAACATGATATACCATTCTCATACATCATATACTAGGTCACATATACATACCATACATGCCAACAATGGCACACCTCTTAGCCACCACTTGCCCATGATCACACACATTCACATTCACATATTTCATCACACACACATATCATATATCATAATTATAGCACACACGCACATGTATACATGCCATATTACATATACACACACCATAATGCCATGCCTTACCTCTCGACCCACTTAAGATCGTACTCCTACATGTATTTTTCCATCATAGAACACATACATATCATTCATTTTCATGCCACACATGTCATTTTCCATCATATACACCATAGTTACATGACATACCATGTACTCATATGCCGTGACAACTCTCAGCCATTTTGAGTTCATCAACCTACACACATTTTTTCCCTAATTCCAAACATAAAGTATCCTTTTTACTTATAACTAATATCCTACCATGATTAAATCAACATTTTCTATATAATACATAGTAAAATTATGAGTTTCATACATAATATCATGCCAATTCATATTCATTAACATCAAGACATGCCTTCAGTATTAAATTCACATACCTAAATTTATTTAGAAGCTTTTCCCATGGTTTGAATAGTCTAATCCTTTGATTTCTCACCAACTTGCTTTATGCCTACATACACCATTTCTAGCTTAGATAATTCCTTAAAAATAATACCAAGCTCAAATCAAAATTCCTTAGAATTATGTAGGCTACATAGGACTAAAATAAAAATTGAGAAAGAAGTCAGTTACACCATATTAAACTTTAAGCCTTTATAGGCACAATTAATCATTTGCAAAAAATTTTCCAACTGTTATGAATAGAGATGGAGGCTAAGGGATTTAGGGAATATTTCCTACTAAATTTTGGTGATTTTTCTTAGAAGAATAGTGGTTATTGGTGGTGGCTATGGCAATAAAATGATAGAGGAATAGGCTGGTTGGCATCAGCTAAGGAAGAGGGAGAAATGGTGGTGGTGAGTGGAGATGGTGGTGAGTTGAAAAGTGGAAGTCCATGTGGCCAAAAAAAGTATTTACAGTGATGAGTAGATGCCTCGAGGGGGAACACGTGGCTCCCTAGCTTCCTGAAAAAACTCAATTTTAGCTAAAATTTTGGGAAATCTTAAAAATTCATTTGAACCTCTAAAAATCATCATGTCTATTTTAAAAATCCTTAATTAGGCCTCTTTTTATAGGCCTATAAAATTTCATGTCAAAATTCTATAAGCAAATTAGTCAATTAATTTCTCAAAAAATTGGGAAATTTTAAGAAATTACCAAACGACCACAAGAAATTAAAATTTCTTCACTAATAAACTTAGTGAAATTTTTTACCTTTAGGGTATGATATTTTTAGGTATATCCAAACACATCCTAGGTCATTCCTGGCCCAAGTCCATCTGAGGCTATGATCCACTAGATTATGGATTAAAATAAATTATTGGTTCTGCTAAAATTTTAAATTAGTTCATTTTACCCATTTGTTAGCCTGTCAAAATTTCATGACTAGTACACCCCTTCTTGAGCCTCATGAAGGTGTTTCGGGTTCTTAGGCACACTTTTCGGGCCTCACAGGTACATTTCACATAACCTCGATTTATGGGCATTACAATGGAAATATCAAATCCTTGCCCAATAAGATAAGAGGCTAAAATAATGTTTTTAGATAAGGATTATACATAATAGCAATTATCTAATACAACTGAAGTCTAAAAGGCAAAACTAGATGATATGTTCCTACAACTAGTTCAACAACTCTTACTTTATTTACTATGTGTAGGTCCACATCTCCCTTGTCAACCTTTCTACTACTCTTTAGTTCGTGCATAGTAGAAACCAAGCGAGAACCACATATGGTATCATGTACCATGATTGGTTATTTAGTATAGTATTTTTATTTGTAATTAAACAGATAGTATGAATTTACTTTCTAATGATTTTCAATCATAGGAGACATCTATAGATACACACTTTAGGATAGACTTAAATAGGAAGTTAAACTCCTCAATTAGCTACATATTACCAATAAATTAGCCTATTGATATAAATAAAAATATAG
>CANXYI011356979.1:0-13685 GCA_948208565.1 Hura crepitans | reverse complement strand
GATTCCTGTTATCTCTTGTCTATTATTGGGAGGTTGAAGTGAACTGATCCTTGCTATGAGACCAAGCTGGTGTAGCAGTCGGGGTCCAAAATGTGGTCCACTACATAACTTTTAATTCCCTTTTAGACCAATGTCTTAGGTGTAGTCTATCTAGTCGGGCCTATGAAATTAAATGGAGTGAATATCTACACTTTAAATAATGGCAGGTTATTACTTGAATAATTTAATTAAACTTGCTAAAGTGCCATTTTGGTAATTATTGTGTAAAAATGGCATATCACCTAAATTGCATGAATCACTTAGTATATCGCCCACATGTTGCATTGTGATTGTTATGTTATCATTGCATGTGTGCTAATGCATGTATCATGTTTTAAATGCTTTAAGTTCACTGCTGAGTTTCATACTCAGTGCACTAGTGTTTTGTTGCGTAAGTTGCAAAGATAAGTAGTTTGGCCTCAGAGATCATATAGTATAGCAGTGTAATTCGTGAAGGGTACCTAGAATCTTTACCTTTTTGTCCTATTAAATAGCACTCACGTAATACATTGTTGGTATGGGTTAAAATGCTTAGGACCTGTTACGTTTGTACATAAAACATGGATGTGGTGTATATAAAGAGGTGCTGTATTTGTCTAGTTTAGTTTATGTTTTGATAACTATGGGCTTAAGGCCCTATGTTTTTTTTTTGATATGTGATTACTCTGTGCTGATATTGGTTGGGGGACTAGAAGGGTCCAAATGGATGTTGAATGAAATGATTATCTATAGAATTGCTTTTAATAGGTGAAAAAATTTTGGTATGTCACCCGGGTAGCTGTTGTACTGGCTAATTTTTTATGACTTTTAAAGTATCTGTAAATGGATTTTTTATGTCTGTCTGACCATATTTGAACATGTTTAAGGATTAGACTAGAAATCTAAGCAATACTTGATAAAAGTTCTAAATAGTCTATAAGTGTTAAGGAGTTTACCCCTAGAGCAATCCTAGGATGGGTGACAAGGTAGAAAGTGTATCGCTTGTTAGGTTTTTATAGGAATCTAGTAGAGGGTGTCATATTAGGTGGTATCAGAGTATAGGTTATATATTCTTAGGTGTCTTAGATGAGTACTAATGTCTAAGGTTACTTTCCATGAATTGCCACATTACAACAAGGCTGATAAGCTTTGTTTCTTTTTAGAGTCGAGCACGATGAGTGATCAGGTACCCAAAAATTGGGGTGAGGAAGTGGCTAGTTATGCCTCTACAACTATATAGGGGGGAGTTCATAGTGTAGGCATACTAGACCCTAATAATGCTACACAATAGCTATAGCAATAAGCACAACCACACACATGAGAATCCCCAGTGCTGTAATAGTAGATAATGGATCTGCTTAGACATACTTTTGCTGTTACTACTCTACCACCTCCATTAGCTCCAATATATCTACCACCACTAGCTCATTTATAGAAGACACCATTAGAGAGGATTAAAAATATAGGAGCTATGGATTTTTTGGGCATGAAGGAGGATGATGCAGTACGAGCAGAGTACTAGTTGGAGAAAACCTTTAGAATTCTACAACAATTGGAGTGTTAAGAGGAAGATAATTTGAAGTGCATAACTTCTCTCCTACAGGAAGAAGCATTCCATTGGTGGGATACCATTAAAAAGAGGAAGGCAGTGACAGATCTCACTTGGGAGTTCTTCTTAATAGAGTTCAAGGTAGGTATATTCTAGGTTCTTACAAGGATAAAAAGAGGAAAGAGTTCTTAGACTTAAGATAAGGTAGGTGGACAGTGTTAGAATATGAGAAAGACTTTGCTAGGCTAATCAGATATACTGAGAAGTTCATCCCTAATGAAAAGGAGAAATGTAAGAGATTCCTGAAGGGTTTGAATATAGAGTTAAGAATGTACATAGCTAACTTGAGGGTGACATATTTTGATGTATTAGTAGCATCTGCCTATGACATTGAGGAGATGGTATAGGAGAAAAGAGACTTCTTCTAGAAAAAGAGACAGTTTATTGTTAGGCAATCTAGTGTAGCCTCAAGTGGTAATAAGAGAAGAAGAGAAGCACTATCTCAGTCTCAATCAGTGCATCAAACACAGAGATGTACACAGTCTTAGAGATCTAGGCAAGCTTTTACAGCTTAATCTCAACCACCTCTATGAGCTACCAGTGCTCCTAAACCAATAGGTAATAGGAATGGACCCTGACCTGCAACACTTGCAATAAGAGACATTAAGGGTAGTGTTGATTGAGTAGAATGGGAGAATGATTTACTTGTGGTTCTAGAGACCATTATCAAAGAGAATGTCCTTAGAGATAGCCAGAGGATGCCCATACTCAGGTATCAATAATAGCATCTCAGAAAAGAGGACAAAAGCAAGGCAGAGGGAATCAGCCTAGTGTTAGTAAGAGGGCAGGATCAAAAGCTCATAGACTAGTAAGGCAATAAGCTATCAGGGCTAGAGAAAAGGCAGCAGCCCTAGATGTCATTACTGGCATGTTTTATTTATTTATTGTTCCAATTTTGGCATTAATAGACCTAGGATCTACACATTGATATATATGCACCACACTAGCATATGATAAAGGACTAAAATATGAGCTTGTGAACATAGACATACAAGTTAGTAACCCTATAGTATAAACTGTGAATGTAAATAAGGTATATAGGTAATGTCCTTTAATCATCCAAGAATGTCTATTTCTTATGGATTTGGTTGAGTTACCTTTTCATGAGTTTGATGTGATTTTAGGAATGGATTGGTTATCTGAACATCAGGCTATAGTGAATTGTAAACATAAGAAGTTAACCCTCTAGACTATAGAGGGATAGATAGTGATAGTGGTAAGTGAGAGACACCTTCTAGATAATCTTACTCAGCTATTATAGTAAGGAAACTAATTTGAAAAGGGTGTGAAGCATACCTAGCACATGTTATTAATACTAGTACTTCCACCCCAATGCTTAAATAGATCCCAGTAGTTTCTGAGTTCCCTGATGTGTTTTCTAATGAGTGGCCAGAATTACCTCCATAGAGAGAGCTTAATTTTGAGATTGAGGTGTATCTTGGTACAACTCCTGTGTCTATTACACCTTATAGAATGTCACTTACTGAGTTAAAAGAACTAAAGGTGCAATTGCAAGATTTATTAGATGAAGGGTTCATTAGACCCTCTACATCACCTTAGGGAGCCTTTGTTCTATTTGTGAAGAAGAAAGATGGGTCCCTTCAGTTGTGTATTGATTATAGACAACTTAATAAAGTAATAGTGAAGAACAAGTATCCTTTACCCAAGATAGATGATCTTTTTAACCAGTTGAGGGGTGCAGGTGTATTTTCAAAAATTGATTTGAGGTTTGGGTATCACTAATTGAAGATAAAGGAAGTTGATGTTCCTAAAACAACTTTCAGGACTTGATACGGGCATTATAAGTTCTTAGTGATGCCATTTGGGCTCACTAATGCCCTAACAGCCTTTATGGATTTAATGAACAGAGTGTTTTGACCCTACTTAGATTAGTTTGTGGTGATATTAATTGATGACATCTTAGTACATGCTAAGACCAGAGAAGAACATGAACAACATCATAGGGTTATGCTATAAACTCTAAGGGAGAAGTAGTTGTATGCCAAGTTAAGTAACTATGAATTTTAGTTGAATGAAGTAGCTTTTTTAGGACATGTAGTATCAGCAAAAGGTATTAGAGTAGACCCTAACAAAGTTAGAGTGGTGTTAGAATGGGAACCTCTAAGGAATGTGATGGAGATATGGAATTTTTTGGGTTTAGCTAGGTACTATAGAAGATTTGTGAAAGGATTTTCTATGATTGCAACACCTTTGACTAGATTGATAAAAAAGAATGTGAAGTTTGAGTGGGATATCAAATGTCAAGAGAGTTTTGACAAGTTAAAAAGAATGTTAATAGAAACACCTATACTAATTCAGCTAGAATAGGGTAAGGATTTTATGTTGTATAGTAATGCTTCACTCAATGGTTTGGGATCTGTGTTGATCCAAGAAGGAAAAGTGGTAGCTTATGCTTCAAGATAACTGAAATCACATGAGAATAATTACCCTACCCAGAGTTAGCTGCCATTTTGTTTGCTGTAAAAATATGGAGGCATTATCTATATGGTGAGAAATGTTAAATCTACATAAACTATAAGAGTTTAAAATACCTTCTTACTTAGAAAGAGTTAAACTTGAGACAAAAAAAATGGTTAGAGCTGATTAAGGATTATAATTATGTGATACATTACCATCCAAGAAAAGCTAATGTGGTAGCAGATGCTTCGAGTAGAAAATTCATGGTAACTTTGAAAGCTATGAATGCTAAACTGTAATATATAGGAGAAAATGCTATTTTAGCTGAGCTTCATATGAAACTAGATTTCAGATAGCAGATAAAGGAAACTCAGGTAAAGGATGAACAGTTGAGATAGATTATGGCTAAAGTTAAGAAGGCAACATGATTTAAGTTAAGTAAGGATGGATATCTATATAATTAGGGTAGGTTGTGCATATCTAGTACAAATGACTTGAGATTACAAATACTAAAGGCGGCATATGAAATTCCTCATGCTATACACCCTAATAGTACTAAGATGTACATGGACTTAAAGTCTGACTATTGGTGATTAGGTATGAAGAGAGATGTCACAGAGTATGTTGCTAGATGTTTGACATGCTAGCAGGTAAAAGCTAAGCATTAGGTTTCTTTTGAAAAGCTACATCCTATAATAATTCCATAATAGAAGTGGGAAAAGGTGACTATAGACTTTGTGATGGGATTGCTTGTGACTAAGAATAAGTGTGATGCTGTGTGGGTGATTGTTGAAAAATTAACTAAGACAGCTCACTTTTTTCAAGTCAAAATGGATTATTCACTAGAAAGGTTGGCTAGATTATACATTGATGAGATTGTTAGACTTTCATGGTGTACCTATGGCTATTATTTCATATAGATATCCTTGCTTCACTTTTAGGTTTTAGAGGAAATTGCATCAAGTAGTAGGTACCAAGCTGACTTACAATATAGCTTTCCACCCTTGATAGATGGACAATCAGAAAAGGTGATCAAGTACTTAAGGACATATTGTGTAGATGTGCCATTGATTTTAAGGGCAGTTGGGACCAGTACTTATCCTTAGTTGAATTTACATATAATAACAACTATCAAGCTAATTTAGGCATGGCACCATATAAGGCATTGTATGGTAAAAGGGGTAAAACTCCATTGTGCTGGAGTGAAGTTAGGGAGAACAAGATCTCTAGAGTTGATCTAATCAGAGATACAGAAGAAAAATTAAAAGTTATCAGAGGAAGATTAAAAGCTACCACTGATAGGCATAAGTCTTATGCTGACTTGAGCTAGAGAGATATTGAATATGTTATGGGTGAGAAAGTATTTCTAAAAGTCTCCCCATGGAATGAAAGTACTCAGATTTAGGAAGAAGGGGAAGTTAAGTCCCAGATTCATCGGATTATATAAGAATACAGAGAGAATGGGACCACTAGCATATATGTTAGCTTTACCTCTTGAGTTATAATAAATACGTGATGTGTTCCATGTTTCAATGCTTAGAAGATACAAATAAAATCCTTCCCATATAATTCTAGCAACAAACATTAAAGTATAATAATACTTAAGTTACAATGAAGAACTAATACAAATTTTGGTTTGAGAAGTGAAATAGTTGAGGAATAAAACCATTCCTCTGGTTAAAGTTCTCTGGAAGCATTATAACATAGAAGAAGCTACATAGGAACTTAAGGAGTAAAAGAAGAGTTAATATCCATATCTATTTACTCCAGGTACTTTTGAGGATGAAATTTTTTAAAAGGGGAAGAATTGGAATGCTTATAAGTTAAGGTTCCATGAATAGTACCTCTGAGGCCTGAAAAGTGTGCCTAGAGTGTCAGGTTAACTTTATAAGGTTTAAGGTAAGGTATACTAGTCATGACACTTTAAGGGGCTAGAAAATGATGAAAATGGCTTAATTTAAAGATTTGGTAAGACTAATAAATTATTTTAGGATATAACCTATTAGGTAATCGGCTCAAATGAATTCAAGCCAGGTATGGCCCAAGATATGCCTGGACAAACCTAAAAATACCATATCCTTAAGGTTAAAAATTCACTTAAGTCTATTGGTGAAGGAATTTTTGAATTTTGAGGTCATTTGCAATTTCTCTTAAATTTTAGGTTTTATACATAAATCGAGGCAGTTGGTTAACTATCCTATTGAGGGAATTTGGTTGTGAAATTTTATGAGCCTTTAAATGGGACTAATAAGGATTTTTAAAAGAAACACAATGATTTCTAGAGGTCCAAGTAATTTTTAAAATTTCCCTAAAATTTCTGCTAAAATCGAGCAATTTCGAGACGCTCAGGTGGCAAATGGCCCCACCCTTGCCACCTCACCAACTATATAAGCTTTAATTTGACACTTAAGTGTCCACATGGCAAGTGCCACTGACCCTTTGCTTTTCTTCTTTCTTGCACCCAATGCTATTTCTTCTTTCCTTCCACCATTTTTATTATTCTTACAAGCTTTTCTCTTCCTAATTACCACTAGAAATCATATTAATGTCTGTTAAACTAATTTTTGAAGGGATTAGAAGCCATAAAAGTGCATAAAGCTCAAAGAAATTCAAGAATTAACCAAGTGTATATCAAAAGGGTGCTAGAAATCAACTTCTTGTGTGTAAGTGTTTTCTTCCTTTTTAATTTATTTCCTAAAGGATTTCATTATTCTAAGAATGCCTATAGTCTTAGAATTTGATTTGGGCACTTGTGTGATTTTTCAAGGAATTTTGAATGGTGAATGGCATGTATATGAAGTGAAGGCAAAGTGAGGTGTAATTAAGCTTTTGGCAAGCTAAAGTGAAGAATAAATTTCCTTTATTAGTGAGGTATGTGAATTTAAGGCATTCAAATCATGGACCTATAATTTATAATGTAATAAGTGTAGTAATCTTATATGGAAATGGTGGCAAACATAGCAAATATATGTGTAATGGTGAATTAGGCATGTATTTGTGTTAATTATTGATGGATTGTATGCTTAGAATGATAACTTGTTAAAAAGAATGCATAGAGGGAATTGACTCTCATTTGGCCGAGAGGTAAGGGTAAGTGTATGTGTGTGTCTGTAGCTTTCTAAGGTGATTTTGATATGGGTTTTAAGGTGTTTGACATAGAAGATGTGTGAATTATACTTGTATGTATTGAAATTGGGAGAGGCAATATTAGGTCCTAATATGGCTAAAAGGGTTACTTGATGTGGAGGTTTAGTGTGTGGTGAGTTACCATGGCAAATTGTGTGGTAATTGGCTTTTTAGTAATGACATTATAGGTGTAGGTTATGAAATGGATAAATAAGGCTTGTGTGCATGTGTGCTTAGTGTGGTCAAAGCTTGTCCATGCTATATAATAGCCTAGGTTGCATGATATAGGCTTTGTATGTTTGTAAGGATCCTTTTGTAATGTTAGAATGTATGTGTGTGTCCTTAAATGTGGATAAAGGTAGGTTTATGGAAAATTAGAGGCATTGGTCGAGAGAGTGTAAGGCAAAAATTGCGTGAAAATAAGGTATGACATAACATGTGTATATGTGTGATTAGCATGACATATTTGGCATGACTTGTGTAATGTCCATATGGCATGACTTAAGGACAAATGCATGAGTAATAAGGCATGAAATGTATATAATATGGGATACATTTTTAAGGATAGGAAATGGTTGAAAAATGAACTTGAAATTGGCTTGTGATAGCTTTGTAAAAATTACCTTAAAATAGACTAATTTCGGCATGAAAATAGTACCTTAAATTAAACTAATTTGTAATGTTCATGTGACATGGAATGGAAGCCATTTTATTGTCAATTTGAGATATGTATTTGAGATTGGCTTTAACCCTATTAAAATGAGTGCAAATGGCACTAAAAAATGGCATGAAAATGGTTTAATTTTGACCTAAAATGGCCTACACAAAAATAGAAAATGACCTATAATTGTCTCGTAAAATGAATTTAGGCACTCACATTTGAAATAATTATTTAACATGTATATAAGTGGACTAAAATAATGGACAGGACTAGACTTAATATTACTTTAATTATGCCTATAGAAATTACTTAAAACATTTGAAAAAATTTGACCTATAATTGTTCGGCAAGTAAAAAATTACCTATAACTATCCAGATCAAATTTTGACTATTAAATAAAATTCATAACTATCTATTTTTCATCTTGAAATATTATAATATGATGCTCAATAAATAAATGAGCTTAGAATAATGTCAGATGGCCCATTATTTAGACACCCACTAATGGGTTGACTAGTCAACTTAGGGATTAGTAGCTACTAGATGATTTTTGTGATTTTTTGGATATTGGGAGGTCTACGGACTGATCCCTTCTATCCTTTAGAAGTGTGTGGTATTGATGATTATCTGGATATTGGGAGGTCTACGGATTGATCCCTACTATCCACAAAATGATTTGGAGGTTAACTTGTTTGAGATATTGGGAGGTCTATAGACCGATCCCTTCTATTTCTTGTCTAGTATTAAGAGGTTTAAGTGAACTAATCCCTACTATCAAACCAAACCTTTATAGTGGTCAAGGTCCAAAATATGGGCCACTACACAACTTTTAGTTCCTTCTTGGTCAAATGTCTTAGGTGCAGTTTATCTAGCCGGGCCTATTAAATTAAATGGAGTTAATATCTAGACTTTAAATAATGGTAGGTTATTGCTTGAATAATTTAATTAAACTTGCTACAGTGGCATTTTGGTAATTATTGTGTAAAAATGGCATATCACCTGAGTGGCATGAATCACTTGGTATATCACCCACACACTACTTTATGATTGTTATATTATCATTGCATATGTGCTAATACATGTATCTTCTTTTAAATGCTTTAAGTTCACCACTGAGTTTCATACTCAGTGTACTAGTGTTTTGGTGCACAAGTTGCAAAGATAAGCAATTCGACCTTAGAGATCTTGTTGTGTAGCAGTGTAGTTCTTGAAAGGTACCTAGAGTCTTTCCCTTTTTGTCCTATTAGATAGCACTCATGTAATACACTATATGTATGAGTTAGCATGCTTATGAGCTACTATGTCTACATATAAAACATATATGTGGTGTATATAAATAGGTGTTTATTTGTCTGATTTGCCGAATGTTTTGATAATTATAGGCCTGAGGCCCTGTGTGTATTTTTGATATATGATTGTTGTATGCTGATGTTGATTGGGGGATTAGAAGGGTCTAGATGGAGGTTGAATGAAATGATTATCTATAAAAGTGTTCTTAACAGGTGAAGAAAATTTTTGGTATATCACCTGGGTAGCTATAGTATTGCCTAATTTTTTTATAACTTGTAAAGTATCTATAGATGGGTTTCTAAGTTTGTCTGACCATATATGAACATGTTTAAGGATTAGACTAGAAATTTAAGCAACAAATAATAAATTTCTAGAACAATCTATAAGTGTTAAGAAGTTTACCCCTAGAGCAATCCTAGGATGGGTAACCTGGTAAGAAGTGCATGGCCTATCAGGTTTCTATAGGAATCCGGTGGGGGGTGTCACATGGATCTCATAATAACTAAGCAAATGTTATAGTTTGCATAGACCATAAAATAAGTTTATGTAAACACTTTTAGATAGACATGACCAGGCTAAGAAATCAAGTCCGTACAGACTATAATAAAAGCATCTGCACAGACCCCATCTTGAAAGCAGTAATAAAGCGGTCAGCTAGCCTTTAATAGTTTATAGACATCTTGCCACCATGACCTTTTGAGGAGACCATAAACATTCCCCTTGATATGACATTGTATTTTGAAATAGATTACTTGAAATGGATCAACTAATATAGGGTCAACTTACACCTATTGGTATAGAAGACAGTATCCCAATGAAGTTTTGAAGAATGCCATTAAGCTTCAGCTCCCTAGGAACTCCTTAACATTTCATGGGATAATGTATTTCATTGAAAAGTTTTTAGGTGTATGCATTCATATGTAAAGGTGGAAAATGTGTTTAAGTTAAAGAATATATACATTCAAATGTTATAAATGCTTATATATACAAAAACAAGTGGTCTTGCTATCTTCTTCATTCTTTACTCTCACTCTTCATTTCTTCATCATTAGAAGAGAGCACCAACATCTCAAAACTCTTTAAGGCCCTTAGCTTCCTTTGAGTCTCATAAAGAGCAGCAACCCTCCTTGATAGTTCATTCTATAAAAGAATAAGGGATCAATGCATTTTAAACATGTCATGCATAAATACACATTCACATAAATTAACCATTATAGGAGAATAATTAAAGCAAGAACTTAAGTCTCATCTACCATGGCTCACCTAATAGCCTTAACCATAAGAGTAGTTTTCTCCACGATAGCTCTCCTCACCTACCAAAATCAGGACAAATGGTGTTAAACATAATTAAATAGACATAGTGACCATTAAAAGTCAAAATGAACTTTACTAATGTGGTTTTCTCTAGCTCAAAGGGCATTGACTAGCTATATTTAATATAGAGGTGAACAGAGGATAGCGAACCATTTAGACCATACTGCATATAGCTCAGCTCAGTCACATCAGTCAAGAGGCCCATAACCTCATTAGGCAATGAGGATTAACCAATAGTTAAACTAGAGACTCTACTCTTAGCAATACATGCATGAGGAGGTGCAAATCAAGTACCCTAAGAACTAAAAACCATCTCACCCTTTTCCAAAAAAAGAAAGTCCAGTATTAGAGGTGGTAACAGCAGGCTACAACATAAACACACAATCTAAAATTAACTTTAAGAAATTATGAGCTAGAAATCCAACTATGTACTTGAGGAGCAAGTCTTGAAGTATAAGGCATGCAAGACAATAAGTGTACAAAAGCCCAAGGAGAGTAATCTCCTCCTCTAACATCCACTAAGGTGTCCTTAGGCACACCCCGCAGTCATGCCCTTGACAAACTCTAGGTCATCGATATACCTCCAAAATATCATAGTGTCAAGAGGACCTAAGGAATGTAGCACACAATAAGGCCCATGTGCCAACTTATCACTTTTTCTCCTAGAAACCAAGAATAGGCCTCTAAAGTAGCTAGCATAAGCCTTTAAGAGGACAGCTCTTACATAAAGTGGAGAAAATGTACCATCTATTTAGTAGGGAATACCTAGCAAGCCAAGTCAATTTGAAAGAAGGAAAATCAAGTATAATGTAATTCATAAATTAAGCTGATAAGTGTGTTCACATTTTCACATGATTACTTACATCATCCTAAGACTGTGAGCTCAAATACTAATGATGATGCATCAATGATAAGGCATTCCAAGGTCCTAAAGTAGGTTAAACCCACCTATCGATCACTTGATATTGATGAGGGATATCTAGCTGACATGGATGAGGCAGCAAGTAAAGCTTATATGCCCAAGCCTATGTAAAAATAATGTCAGAATTTAAAGGCAACTGACTAATTGACAGACAATGGATAAAATGAATAACACTTACTAGGACACCAGAGACAAAGCCCTAGATGAATTGATGGCTTATTTTCATGTGAATCACCATGTTGAGACTCTTCTACATCTAGCTCAGTGAAGAGCAACACCAATTTTAGAAACTGATGCCATTAATTTTCTCTAGCATAGGTAAAAAGCTCTAAGTCACATTGCCATTGGCATTCATAAAAAATGTGGTCCCTAGCAAATATAGCACAAAGTATAGAGCGTACTAATCCACTTCAAGCTGAGTAGTAAGTACAACATCACCCCATTGCTTATACAAATTAGTGTATTGGATGTTACCTGAGTGATCCTGAGGCATAAAACCAAGTAAGCTCTTCATTTCCTATAGGCAGAGAGTAAGGAAGTAGTACCTGGCAATAAAAGTGATGGCTCAACCAGTGCAGGGCACCCCTATGTCGAATACCTAATCTAATGGAGTGATGGTCAACTCCTTGAATGGCATAGGGTAGGTGTGTGTTATGTCTACCCACCTATCTAATAGAGCTCTGAGTGCCTGAAGGTCTCTGTGAAAATAACCTCTAACTAAATGGTCGATAAAGGTCTGGAATCCCATCACATGAACTCGATCTTTCACATGAATGGGCATCGATGCATACCACTATTATGGGCCTGACAAAGTCCCCCCACAATTGAGGCATGTCTATAAAAGGTAAACAAAGATAAGTAAGGAACATATCTGTGCAGACTCAAATTTCAAACAAAGGTGTTCGCATGAACCTAAAATAGGTAAGCCTTTCAGAGTCCGCATGAACTAATAATAAGTAGATTTTAAAAAGGTTTTACATGAACCAACCTCATCCCCAATCCACACATACCACCATATTATAAGAACACAACAACCCATAGAAAGGTAAAACATGCATAATGTATCATAAAAAAAGGTCTTATATACCTCACACACAGGAAAATGAGAGTTTGAATGGACTTTAGGTAGCACCTAATGAGTCTGCATAAACTATCTAATCTAACACATGTAAAAAGTCACATTATCATATCCTAATGATTCTAGAAAATCTAGATAAAAAATAGGTCTACATAGACTAAGTCAGCCCTAGGTGAACCAAGTTTGCACAAACTTTTTGAACTAAATAATGTATAATAAAGAAGGAAAAGGAAAAAAAAAGCAATTAGAAATTTAAAATGAAGCCAAAAAAAGAGAAGAAAAGAATCTAAGAGTAGGTTTTTGCACAAGCTTGACCCACCAAATCAGTCAACAATGTTGTTAGAGCACTGAATGGAACACTATTCATTGAGGCAACATTCTGAGGCCTATTGATTGTCAAGAAGGATATAAAACCCTTTAGCCTAGGCATCATGATGTCCTCTACCTATGGGAGAGGTGGAGAAGATGACGAGATGGTTACCAATGGCACTAACGGAGTCTTGCTAGCAACCGCTTTGGCATCAATAAGAGACAGGAATAAATCAAAGCCACTAGAAAAGGCCATAGATGCTAGAGAAGAAAAAGAATATAGAAAAATGAAAATAGGCAAATTAAATAGAAAAGAGAAGCTCGATGGCTTTCTTCTATCATGACACATCTACGTGGACTTCACCATTCATGTCTGCATATACTAAAACCTCAACTAATTCAATATTAGCCTATCACCCATATGGATTACCTCCATGGACCCTTGATCATGTTCACATGGACATATTTCACGGTTCATCCATATACCTATCTTTAGTCCGCACACACCACTTCATAGACTTAGTTTGCATCCGCACGAACCTACTTTAGCCTATGCATCTCATGTTTGCATGGCCTTTATTTATCCAATGTATCTAAAAACATGACCCGGAGAGTTCATGAAAACCATCAAATTAATGTTAGAAAAGGAATGGTGTTTGAAATTTGACATGATTTGCACTCAAATGTGAGATTACAAAAGAATAAGTTTATAGAAAAACTATATCGATAATTTTCAGTCAGTGGGCTTAAAATTGGTTTTTCCAAAAAAATTAAACTAATTTTGAGCCAATAAATTTGTTATATTCAGTTTTTCATCACTAAAATAGGTTTAATGAATCATTAAATTAAGATTTCCATTTTTTACTAGGCTTAAATGAAATAACTTAATTTATTTTCTATTTCCAACCTTGATTTTGGCCAAATTTCACATGCTTTTACT